>CM039124.1:56748129-57043144 GCA_022036555.1 Microstegium vimineum
AACAATGTACCAGACCAAGGACAACGAAAAAAAGGATTCCATTGCCGGATTTGAACCCGGGTCGTCTGGGTGAAAGCCAGATATCCTAACCGGACTAGACGACAATGGAATTGTGGTATGATTTTCAACTCAAGTTATATAACCCGAGAAGTTGACAGAGTTGTTGTCTTCCATTCTCTAGCGCAATCATGCGTGTTGATTACCCATGCGCGCCAGAAAAAAAAACCCTACTGTCCAAACAATTATGCAATAATAAATTTGTGTCAGTCAAACTAACTCAAGTTTAACTAAATTTATATTCCATATGTTCCATATTATTCTAGGTTCATTGTTTTTATTACTTATATCTAGCAAGAAAAAGCTACGCGTCTAAAAAAATAAGAATATATCTTATATTTTCTTATGAAAATATATTATGTACTTAATTTAATGATACTTATTTTGTAGTATAATATAAGTAATCTTTTATATAACTTTGTCAAAATTATTTGATTTCTTAAAAAATAGAAAATGTATTTCTTTATAGATATTTAAATAAATTTATTATAAAAATATATTTAAATATTTGTTCTTATATAAAAATATTATATCATAGGTGATAAGTTGAGCTGACAAGTTAAACGAACATACTCCATGATTTCTTAAAAATAAGAATCACATTCTTCTGGACGGACAGAGTACACCAATTCTGGATCGAAGGATGATTAGTTCACAAAAACACACAAGCACACCCTCCAAATGGACCTATCCATATATCCAACAACCACCCATCTTAAAAAAAAAAAAACAACCACCCATCACCGTTCACAAAAACATACAGTGTACCCGCCGGAAGCTGCCAAGTGCGTAAGAACGCAAGGCGGCGCACGGGCATGGGCGGCATGGCAGTCGGCAACACGCAAACAACACCGGCACGCGCAGGCAGTGATCAACGTCGGGAGCACGGGCGCGCCGCGAAATGATGGCCCCCATGCACGGGCCCGCCGCACCGGCGCCCTGCTCGCCGTCCCGTCGGCCGTCGTACGCGCCTGCGCCTGGGCACCGCACCATGCCGCCTGCCCCCATGTGTCTCACCTTTTCTGCCGGTTCCATTTCGCACGGCCTGGGCCTGCGGCTGACCACCTGTTTTGTGTGTCAAGGTGAATAGGGCCTTGTTCACTTCCCTTCAAAATTCTAAATTTTCTGTCACATCTCCGTCTCATCGAATCTTTGAATGCATGCATGTAGTATTAAATATAGACAAAACCGGACGAGGTGAACGATGTTCGTCGGCGGCCTGCGACAGGCGACGGGTGAGTAGTGTTTTAGCGTCAGCAATCCGGGACCTCGAACTCGTATATAGAGACGAAAAAGATCGGAAACGTAATTACAGCACGGAAAACAAAAACCAATGTGTCATATTTCTTTTTGGTATTTGTCAAGTAAATAAAGAAATTGCTAATTACTATTAATAAATTTCTACAAAAAAATATGAATATTTCAACGTTGGATTCAACATGGAGAGTCGTCAAGCATTTCTTCTCCTTCACCTCTGATGACCTTCATCAACGATGGTGACGTAGTGAGACGGGGCGAGCAAGATGATGAGACGTTGGTGGTAGAAGGGGTGTCGCCAAGGCAGGAGGTGGAGAAGGTGAAATGGACGAGATTATACAAACGAACCACTTTGTGATCATTGGGGTTGGACGAGTTTGGCTGGTCGGGGAGAGCGTCGCGCGAGTTCGCAAGAGCTAGGAGAAGCCGCATGTGCCAAGGAGGGAGCCGACTGAGGATTCACGCAGGGGAGGAATTGTCGGCGCAAGTATACCTAGAGTCAGTTGGTCACCGCTAGGGAGGAGGTCACGTCTCCAGCCACTAGGAGGAGGAAGCCCAGAGCAAAATCATGCAAACTCTAATGATGAGGATTCCTAGTGGAGCGGGAGGTAAACGACCAAAACCAAAAAGTAAGGGGCTTCTCTAAATGAGGGCTCGATGGTGAATTTTAGAGTCCCCTTTTCCACGATATGAGTTTGACATGATCCCTCAAAGTTTAGTTGAAGACTTGTTCGAAGGTCGTGCCGGAGACACTCTTAGTATTCCATCTCCAGCTCTTCCTTAAAAACAATGGACCTGGTTTTGCATGGGTGGCATCATTTTCACAAAAAATAGTTTGAAAATATGCATTACTCCCTCTGTCCTAATATATAAGGCGTAACCACTTTTTTTTGTCCTATAATATAAGACATGCCCTCTTTTGACGTGCATATATCGATACAGTGTTGAGAGAGAAAATTAAACGTGTTTTTGGTATTTGACTTAGAGGTGCTTACGCCTTATATACTGGGACGGAGGGAGCAAATGAGAAGTAGTGTAGTTGACGATGAAGGCATGTTTTGACTATTTTATTCTATGGAACAAACCTTTGAATAGCTTTATGGTTATATTCAAGTGTATGTTTCCCATTCCACAAACCAAATGTCTGGTGAATGGTACAGTCTCATATTATTATTATTTTTGTCTTCATATTCCATCTTTTTTGTTTCCAATAGGGTTTAGGCCTAAGATAAAGGCAGAATGCATCAGCAATCTTCCACCTGACCTATACCCAGACTTTTAATTTCTTTTCTCCTTTAACAAAAGAAAAGCTGATTTTGCACCTAATTAATTGATCTGAATTTTTGAAAAGAGAAAGGGAAAGGCGAATCAATAATGGTACCAACCGAAGGCCAAGTCGCTAGCCGAGCTGGAATGGAACCATACGGTTTCAGAGTTCAAATCCAAAGAACAGTGGCGGTCAGTGCGCCCCCTGAATGATTCCGTTCTCACGGACTCATTAACTGTGAAAACGATCAAAGTTCAAAGACACGAAAAAGGTTTCAGGTTCGGCTCGAACTACTCAAAACGCAAAGACTCAGGCTGCCACCGTTTTCTCTACTGAGCTGCTGTACTGCCAGTACCATCAAAATTACCTTGGCTGGAAACGAAAGGCAATTGGAGGCAGCGAGATACAAACTTGCATTGTGACGCGAGAATCAACGGCCACGTCTCACGGTAATCCAAAAGTTTAAACCCTGTGTTTCGTGACATGAAAGATCCTGTTGTGTTTGACTTGCGATGCCGGGAAGCATAACGTAGGAGTATGTGCATTAAGAAAGGAGACCAGGCGTGCCTAAATTTGAACAGGGTTTATGCCAAATTTTGGTCAAGACGCATTGGTTGGACCGTTGGGGCACGTCAAATGTGCTGCTTTTTTTTTCTCTTGATCCTAGGTATCGTGCGAGGTCAGTGATGTGCCTGCCAACAACCGTGTGCTCTTGTTCAGCTGTTCTCACCTTAGCAACTCCTAAAGTTTAGCAAGACTGCAAGAGTACTTGAGTAGTAACGTACTCTTCCAGTCCTTATGTAATTTTCAAATATAAGGGATTTTAGGGGACAAAATAATTTGGCGTTAAATAGTTGCATAAATTTGGTAGGTACTCCATCCATTCAAAATAATAAGACGTTTTGGTTTTTTTGATACATAATTTTAACAATGTATCTAGACATAGTGTATGTCTAAGTGCATAGTGTATCTAGAAAAATCAAAACGTCTTATAATTTGGGATGGATGAAGTGCTATATTATTTATAGTTGATATTTATCAACCAATCACCACTAATCATATTGATGATAGTATCTGATTTGAAAATATAGGGGAGGGTACATGCATATTTTGTGTTCTCTTTTTAATTTGTTCTAAAACCTCTAGACTGCATTATCCGTTGCATGGAATAAATAACTTTCTAAAAATTTCAGACATGTTAAAGATGCTGGCAAAAGGCGCATGTACCCTCATCTTCTTCCTTTCTCTAGGGATATTTCTTGAATTTAGCCGTTATCGTTCATATGAATCCTTGATTATCTTCCATATTAGGAGGCAGTGTTCCATTTTTGTGTAGATCTCAAAAAAAATTAAAACCTTAATTTTTTTTATTTAGGACAGAGGTAGTACTCACGACACGTACAAACGTGCCTTCGAATTCCATGCAAGTGTCGAGGATCCAAGCTCTTGGCACTTTGGTAGCCAGGCTTCAAATGCCAGCGCCTATACAGATGCAGTGAAAGTAGCCAGGGGCATGCATACGGACACGGGCATTCGTGCCTTCTTTGGCGCTTCTTCTCCATACTCGAGTGCCACTGGCTGCTAGCATACGGTGGTGTCGACCGAGGACCAGCAGGAAATCCAAAGGGCTACTGTACGCCATTTACCAATCTGCGGTACAGTAGCTGTAAACTTTTGAAATTTTGACACTATAGCACTTTCGACTTTATGTGGTAATTATTGTTCAACTATGGAGTAACTAGATTCAAAAGATTCGTATCACAAATTACAGATAAACGGTATAATTAGTTATATTTTTTATCTATATTTAATACTCTATACATGCGTTTAAAGATTTGATGTGATGAAGAATCTTGTAAAGTTTTGGAATTTTGAAGGAACTAGTCTGCCTCACGACGCCACGACAGTTCAGTTCTCAGTCCTTGGTGTTGCTGCCCCGTGATACACAGTGGTAGTAGTAAAATACTACTACACGTACTAGGATCATTACTACTAGTACGTTGCCAAGGCCGGCTGGATTCAAACCTGGCCTGCCTTGAAATTAGTGGTAAACTTCCGTCTTCCGGTGTCTGCAATTTCTCGATCACTGACACGCTAAGTGGAGTACTTAACTGGCAAGATGAGTGGGGTTTACTCAAAAACGGCATTAACTTAGCAGATTGCACTAGGAATGGAGTAGGAACACGCCTAAGCCCTAGGACAATGATAGATTATTTGAAACGAGCGAGCGAGCGTGTTTGCCTGCCCCAGCTGATGATGAGTTCCGCTCACGCAACATGCCGACATGCTTCAAAGTTGCTGCAAAGAAAGAATCTCTCTCTCCGATTGCGATTAATCTGATGCAGATCGTGTAGTAATGCACATCTATCTGGCCTGCCTTCATTTTCAATCGAGAAATGAACGCCTGGGTAGCAGTAAATTAAAACTCGCTTTACTATCCAGCAGTACTAAAACCCAAGTGATTAATCCATCCATCATTTGTTAGCAGAGCTGATCATAGCATTCACGTGATCAAAAGGGGGTTTTTTTTTGGGGGTAAACGTAAACCACGCTGAGACCAGAGACCGGATGCCAAGGTAGATTACCCTTCCAGCGAGGTGTAAAGCTGTGCCAAGGCAGTCTGGTAAAAACAAACAAAACAGTACAACGACCAACAGCAACAGCAGTAAACAAAGCATCGAGGGGGTGGAGTTAAATCGCAGGCCCACCCAATCAGGCAGGACTGGCATGACGTGACACTGCCTGTGGGCCCCGCGCTACGGGCTGCGTAGAAGAGAGCTCCTCGCAAGAACCGATGGAGACAGACAGTGAGACAGGGCCACCGGGGTGCGAGGGCGAGGGAGGTATTGTTAGAGTAGAGGGTGTGTTTACATATAAAATCTTTTGGGTTTTGGGCACCGTAGCAATTTCGTTTTTATTTGGTAATTAGTGTCTAATTATGAACTAATTAGGTTTAAAAGTTTCGTCTCGCGATTTCTCATCCAACTGTGTAATTAGTTTTTTTTTTCCGTCTATATTTAGTACTCTATGCATGTGCCGCAAGATTTGATGTGACGGGTACTATGCAAAATTTTTTGGGAACTAAACGGGCTAGAATCTCATGCCCAGTTAGGAAACCGTTGGGAGTGAGGTGTCTGGACTCTGCAGCACACAAAGCAGGGCGGTCGCAGTACTGCCGCCTCGAGCTTGTGGTACAGCTGCAGCAAACGCAAGGAGCAGCTAGCAAGAAAGTGAGAGCACACACGGTCACCGCAACGGGATTGGATAATACTCGTAAAAGATAAAGAGGTGGAGCGGGAGGAGGAAGAAGAAGAGGGATGAGCAGCAGGGAGGGAAAAGGAGGAGGAATCCGAGAAGAAATTCAGAGAGGGAGGGAGGGCCGGATCGAGGGCCATGATGGCAGGTGGTTGCTGAGAACGGCGACCAGAGCGGGGTGAATGGGGGCCTCAAATTTTATTCGGAAATATTCGGGTCACTCTTTCCAAAAATAACCCCAGCAAGCAAGCTTACTCCACTAGCAAGATCACGACCCTAGAGAGGGTGAATACCTTTGGTGAAGACCAAGAGGTACAGCGGATCTTCCGGAAACCAGAGACTCAAACCGTGACACCGATAGTGAGACTCTCAACCCCTATGGAGAAGAGAAGAAAGCTCACCCAAAAACACTTATGAGAACTGGTCTCAAAGATGCTTCATTAAGTTTCCTGCGTGATTACGAAACCAACGCAACAAACGGAACTCCATTCGGAGTCCGGACGAGGGAGAAACGGCCAAAACAGCGACGAAGAAAAACCTAAAAAATCTTGCTGGAAGGCCGACGGACGCTGGCGATGGACGCTGGGCGATGGACGGTCTGTTGGGCGACGGACGGTACGTTGGCAGAGTCCAACGCACCTAGAAAAATCAGCCACTACTGGAAGGGTGACGGACGCTGGCGAAGGACGCTGACAGAGGGCGACGGACGCTGAGAAGAGTCCGACGCCAAAATCAAAAGACGTCGACAAGCGAGGCGACGGACGCTGACGTCAGCACACCCCAGCGTCCGACGCAAAACGCTCGGAGCGTCCGACGCTCCCGAAAACTGCACAGTGAACCCGAAAATCGTTTTCTATCCTCCAAATCTTCCCAAAACTCAACCAAATAAACTCCAACTGCAACCAAACTTTGTAGGCATGATCCTTGTACAGTTGGGGAGCTAATACTAAGAAATCATCGCTCAATTTGGTGAGAAATAAAGGGAAAAGAGGATTTGGGGGAGAAAGGGCAAGAACGAAGAACACCGCAAAGAAATCGCCCGATTTACGCACTCGTGAGGTTTGAGGAGAATTCCTGTGACGGAACCGCTCAGATTATAAGAGATCAAGTGCTAATGTAGCTAATTAGCTACCACTTACAACACTTGAGCCCATATAATCCCGGTAGTCCGGAAACCTCGAAGGATTTCTTACATCAACTCAGGATCGCGTACATTCAGGGATACACATTCGAACGAGCCACAAATCCAACGAAAATACTTAAAGTACGAAATAAAGTTATTACAACACTTTGTTCAAATAAAAGTAGTACTTACGCCACTACACTTGCGGCCAAATAAAACATTGTTTGAAGCTGAACTTGGAAATTTTAAAAGACAAGGGTGCCCACAACGTCAGGTCCGACAACAGCAAAAGATGAGCTTGTAGAAGACCTTGCCCAAGGCCTACTCCTCTTCTCCGTAGAAAGGATAGAGGCAGTGCTTACAATAGCCGATTTATAATTGGCCATCTGCAACAAACGGGATAAACCCTGAGTACGGGAATGTACTCAGCTAGACTTACCCGTCTAACTGAAAATAAAGACTCCAAGGATATGCATGGCTGTATCTGGAGTTGGGTAAGCTTTACTTTGCGGAAATGCTTAAATTAGAGAAGTTTACTTTAATGATGCGGTGAGCAGTCATCTTTTATCCTACTATTCATCTCTAGGTTATTGCATCTATATTAGAGCACTTCACTTGAACTACTCAAACAATATAATAACATATATCCAGTTCCTTCATCAATATTTTAGTAGAACCATTAAGATGTCACATGGAGTTGTACCGTGGTGAAGCTCAGCATAATCCCCCATATCCAGTGGGGGGCGGCAATTCGAATCGATATACACCAGCTGGTAAGATTACCTTTAACACACGCCCATGCTTTACCCTGTCGGGTCAGCATTAGGTTACCGCTCAACAAAGTCCAGGTGGTAAACGACGCGGGCTCGCATTGGTCCACCCCAATTGTAGAAAATAGATGGCCACCACGGGGCAGATCATGCCTACAGTCTAGAGGGGTGCTCACAGCAGATTGAGCTCCGGCCCGGACAGTGTTTACTCGGCTTCGGGGTCGACACTCCCGACGGCCCCTATGCGAAAGGGCGCATTCAAAGATGTAAGAGGGCCACCATCGTGTACAAACCTACACGATCCAACGGACGGACTGCCCCCAAGTCTTGACCACTTGGTGCACTTGCATTCCAGTTGACCATATTTCATTACTACCATAGGTTCTTTCCACGATAGCGAACATAGCAAACCGTGATAGTATTACCCACAAGGGATAATACAAAACATAAAAGAAAGGTAACCATTATTCTAAGCATGCTAAGCGGTTGCTTTTACTTCTTATTATCAGGGTAACAAGGTAGGTAAAACAGATATCAAGGAAGGTAATGCATCAATTTGGGATTCAAAACAACTCCTATCACCTGATGCATCACAGTATAAAATACTCAAGTAGATTAAATTGTAAAAACTGGGAGGCTTAAGAATGCTCCGGGGCTTGCCTTGAGAGAAGGTGGAGGGTTGGTGGTCAGGGCACTCAGGAAGGTTAGTGTCGAGCTCTTGGTACTCCTCGTACACCTCCTGTACTTCCTGGACTTCTGTCTCTGTGGGCTCCTGATGTTCCTCCACGGATCCTAAGTGATTGCAATGCATAAAAATAAATAACCGAATGGTGCAGGGATGATGCTTAAACAAGATTTAACACACTAACAGAGATTCTAAGCCTGCACCAAAAGAACTACCACAAAGCTACTAGACTAGAGCTACTAGCAACAAGGGTAACAAGTTATAACTTATTCTTAACAGAAACTAGCAACAAGATTCTACCAATTCTAGATATAAACAAACAAGCAAGGCATACAACTGGAAACACAATAGGAAATCATTTCGGGACGGGCTCGAGGCATGCAGAGGCACTCGAGGCGAGCGTGACCCTCGAGTACTCGAGGATGACCCTCGATTACTCGAGGTCCAGCGACCATCGATCGAAAACAGAGAACGGCTGATCGACGTTTTCTCGCCGATGGTGAAGTCTTCGGCGGTAGGATTGGCTATGCTAGGCTCGGGATAACTTACGCGCATCCACTAGTGGTGTTGGTTGAACTGACGCGACCGTGAAGAGGGGTCGACGGTGTGCAGTGGTGGTGCAACATGGCGGTGTGATCATCGGCAAGGGATCATCGGCAAAGCGAAGCTCGGCGCTGTGGTGCGTGAGCATCGTGGTGATGTGGCGAATGCGGCTCAAGGGCTAGCCGAGCCAGAGAGGCTCTGTGGAAACCTGTCCACGTGCAAGCTCCGCGGCGGCGGCAATGGCGCACGACCAACGGTGCTGTGACGACATGGGTCGAACTGAAGCTAGCGGAACGACGTTCTCACCTCGGCTATCTCTGGCGAAGCTTCCACGAAGATGGAGGCGTCGGAGACGAGACGGCGAACGGTGAACGCTGGCTGATCGGTGCGGTGGCGACTCGGAGTCGAAGAACGGCGAAAGGCGTTCCGGTGACTGGAGTCCACGGCTGGGGAAGAAGAGGCGAGCAGCGTGGGTGCGGGGCAAAGGCGAGGACTAGCACGAGAGGGATTGAGCAAAGGAGCTTGGGTGGTGGTGGATTGAAGAAGAAATCGATTGTGGTGCTTGGAGCTCTTGGTTGGCGAGAACAGAGGCAATGCGAGCGATTGCGCGAGTGCGGGAGGTGGTGGAGGTATAGGCGCTCCTCCTGCTTGGTCATGGCCGACCGGCGCTGCTAGAGGGGACGTGACGCGATGGTGCAGCGGTGACAGCGGCGCTGGCGTGCTTGCGGCGACGAAACAGAGCGGGACTTGGTCGACGCGCCGTTAGCGCGGATTCGCGCTTGAATGCGAAAGAGACAAGGCGGAACGCTGATCGGATGCGGCACTGCGGCGGCGTTACTGCGAAACGACGGCGCGGCGCGCGGCAGGGCGGCTGGCAGGTCTGCGGCGGCGAAGCAGAGCGTCAGCGGCGGAAAAGCGGAGCCGACTTGGTCCTAGCGCCGTTAACTCGGATTTGAGTGAGACAGCGCGAGCGGCGACAGCGATGTCGGCGCAGAGCCGAAGCGGCGGCGATGGCCTGTTCCACTTCCGCGGTCAGGCATCGGCGGCCACGCGGCGGATGACTCCGACGTACGGCTCAGTCGCGGTCGGGCGAGTGCGCGCGGGCGTGCGCGACACGTGCGTGCGGTCGAGCGTGCGGGAGAGGGTCGATATCGAGGGTAGGGTCGATCAGCTGATCGAGCCTCCGACTCGGTCGAGCCTTTCGTGCGGGGTCGTTCGCTCAAGCCTCGGTTCGCGATATCGAGGGTAGAAGAACTCGAGGGGTAGAGGAACTCGAGGGTAGGGCGTCGATAGACTGATTGGTCGATCGAGCCTCGGCCTGGGGTCGTTCGCTCGGACCCGATCCGTCATCGAGCCTATCGAGCGGTGGGGTCGAGATCGAGGGGTGGTGCTCGGCCTGTCTCGATTCTGATTTCCTTTTCCATTTTCTTTTATTTAATAAAACTAAGCAGGGTAACTAAACATAAACAAACCACACTTTTACTCTAAGCAAAACAAGGGTTAACTAAACAGGTTAAACACAAGATTAAGCACAAAACACCTATTCAATTCTAGTTTCAAAGCATATAAACACACATATGAGATGATAACATATGCAAACATGAATGCAATGAAATGATGTGCTTAGTGGCTAATGATGATCCTAATGCAAGCTTGACACAGGGTGTCACAGCCCTTCCCCCCTTAACGAAATCTCGTCCCGAGATTTGAGTTTTAGTACCATTTATTATAAAAGACGGGTAGTTTGTGATTAGGTAGGCTTCTGTCTCCCAGGTTGCATCATGGGGACCATGATGACTCCAAAGAACTTTGAACGTCTTTACTTCTCGATTCCTGGTGACTCTTGTCTTTGTATCCAAGTCCTTTCTGGTTCTTCGATGTATTCCAAGTCTGAGCTGATCACGATGTCTGAACTTGGAACAGATTCCTCTTCTGGAACTCGAAGACACTTCTTGAACTGAGATACATGGAACACTGGAAAGATAGAACTCATCTCTGGGGGTAACTGTACTTGATAAGCCACTTTACCTTTCCTTGCGATGATCTGATATGGTCCAACATATCGGGGTGCTAACTTCTTCTTAACTCCAAAGCGACGAACGCCTCTCATTGGTGATACCTTAAGATACACATAATCACCAACTTGAAACTCCAAAGGTCTTCTTCTTTGATCTGCATAACCTTTCTATCGAGATTGAGCTGCCTTGATATGTTGTTGAACCGTGCGGACTATTTCTTCTGCCTCCTTCACATAGTCCGTACCATAGAATCCCTTATCTCCTGTTTCAATCCAATTGACAGGGGTTCTACACTTGCGTCCATACAAAGCATCGAACGGTGCCATCTTAATGCTTTCTTGGTAACTGTTGTTATAAGAAAACTCAGCCAAAGGTAACCATTTCTCCCATGATCCTTCTGCTGATACAACACATGCTCTCAACATGTCCTCCAACACTTGATTCACTCGTTCCGTTTGTCCATCTGTCTGAGGGTGATAAGCGGAACTTCGAATCAACTTTGTTCCCAACTCTTTATGTAACTGCTCCCAAAAACGAGCGATAAACTGTGATCCTCTGTCGGATATGATGGTCTTAGGAATACCATGCAATCTTAAGATATTCTAAACATAAAGCTCTGCATACTGATGTGGTCGATGTGTAACTTTTACTGGTATGAAGTGAGCGACTTTTGTTAACCGATCAACGATAAACCATATCGAGTCGTTTCCTTTTTGAGTAGCAGGCAAACCTGTGATAAAGTCCATACTGATATCTTCCCACTTCCACTCAGGTATAGAAAGAGGTTGTAACAACCCGGCAGGTTTCATATGCACTGCCTTGATGCGACAACACATATCACACTTTGCGACATATTCTGCGATATCCAACTTCATCTTAGACCACCAAAACCTTGTCCTCAGGTCTTGATACATCTTACTGCTACCAGGGGATCGATAACCTTGAGTTATGTGCTTCATTGAGAATCCTTTCTCGCAAGACTTGATCCTTAGGTACTACCAAACGCTGATTGAACCATAGGACTTCTTTCTGATCCACTTTGAAATTCAGAGATTCACTGGTTTCCAACCTTTGTTTGATTTGCACAAGCTCTTTGTCTGATTTCTGTCCTTCAATAATATCACTATCCAAGGTACACTGGATAACAATATTATTTATGACCGAAGGGTGCATTAGATCAAAACCATCTTCTAACAAGGGTTGCAACAAGTTGCAATGAGATTTGCGGCTCAAAGCATCTGCTACAACATTTGCTTTCCCAGGATGATAATGCACTTCCAAGTTATAATCCTTGATTAGCTCCAACCATCTTCTCTGCCTCATATTCAATTCAGACTGGGTAAACAAGTACTTCAAACTTTTATGATCCGTGAAGATGTGGCACAGATTACCCATCAAGTAATGCCTCCATATCTTCAAAGCATGCACTACTGCTGCTAACTCCAAGTCATGTGTCGGGTAATTCTCTTCATGAGATCAGAGTTGTCGTGAGGCATAAGCAATGACTCTTCCTTTCTGCATTAGCACACATCCTAATCCAATGGTTGATGCATCACAAAACACATCAAAAGGTTCCTCCAAATTTGGTTGTGCTAAAACTGGTGCAGTTGTCAACAGTGTCTGCAAGGTACGGAAAGCTGTTTCACAATCTGCGCTCCATTCAAACTTCTTGTTTTTCTGTGTTAACCTTGTCATAGGTTTAGCTATCTTAGAAAAGTCCGGATAAAACGACGGTAGTATCCGGCCAATCCTAAAAAGCTGCGAACCTCATGCACGTTAACGGGTGCTTTCCAATTCATAACTTCTTGCACCTTCGAGGATCCACTGAGATTCCCTCAGCTGATAAGATATGACCCAGAAAAGGTACTTTGGTCAACCAAAACTCCCACTTGCTAAACTTGGCATAAAGCTTATGCTCTCTTAACTGTTTCAGCACCACTCGTAGGTGGTCTGCGTTATCCTTCTCATTCTTCGAATAAACCAGGATGTCATCGATGAAAACTACCACGAACTTATCCAACTCTTGCATGAACACTGAGTTCATCAAGTACATGAAATGCGCAGGCGCATTGGTCAATCCAAAAGACATCACTAGATATTCAAAGAGACCGTATCTTGTGGAGAAAGTGGTCTTGGGTACATCTTCTTTTCTGATCTTAATCTGATAGTAACCAGATCTTAGATCTATCTTAGAGAACACTTTAGCTTTAGACAACTGATTGAACAACAAATCAATCCGCGGCAACGGATATTTGTTTTTGATGGTAACTGCATTGAGAGGGCGATAATCCACGCACATTCTTAAGGTTTTATCCTGCTTTTTCACAAAGATGGCGGGACATCCCCAAGGTGAACAACTCGGTCGGATCAAACCCTTTTCCAGCAACTCCTGGAGTTGTTTCTTGAGTTCGGCTAACTCATTGGGTGGCATCCTATATGGTCTCCTGGATATAGGTGCTGTTCCTGGAGCTAGCTCTATAGCAAACTCGACATCTCGATCTGGGGTAACCCTGGAAGATCGTCAGGGAACACATCTGGAAACTCACATACTACAGGAATCTTATCCAACAACTCTGCAGTGATAGCAAACATAACTCCAAGCTGATTTGGATTCTTAGGTAAGAAGATTCCAAAGGTAACTCCATTCTGTGGGTTGGTGATAGATACTGCTCGTTGGGCGATATCTAGATGTACTTTCCAAGCTTTCATCCATTCCATACCAAGGATTACATCTAAACCTAGCTCAGGTATTACGATGAGGTTGACATGTATCGATGCCGTCCCCATGGTAATTTCTACATCCTTTACCATTTTACGAGTATATAGTACAACTCCCGCTGCACTAATCTGATACTCCTTTTCCAACTCTACCACCTTCTGTTGACTCCGCAACACGAAGTTCCCACTAACGAATGAATGCGATGCTCCAGAATCAAACAAGATAACTGCAGGACATTGATTAACAAGAAACGTACCAGCCGTGACGGGCTCACCTTCTGGTACTTCCTCCAAGGTTGTATGATGAACATTTCTGGTGCGAGGTTGCTGAGGATAGCTGAACTGCCTTCTGGGCTTCGTACAGAAGCGAGATAGGTGACCTGTTTGTCCGCAATTGAAGCACGGTCCTACCACAGATGGCATCTTTTGACTTCCAGCTGCAGGTGCTGCGGCTTTACCCTTAGTCTGCTGCAGAGGTACAGTGAAGGGTCTCTGATAAGCGGGACGAGCACAAGCATTGGTCATCTTCCCTTGAGGTGGTCGGAAACGTGCACCAACTTGTGGTGGACGAAACACTGGCCTTGAAGCACTGGGACCTCTACTCTGATGGGATCCTCCTTCTGGGATGCGACGACGCGTTTCTGCAATCAACCTATTGTCATTGGTCTCTTGATTCAAGCAGTCGCTGATGAAATCACTGAAGGTGATGCGGTGACTGTTTCCCATCTTGGACAGAAGAGCGGCGTTCATGCCTCTCTTGAAGCTAGCGATCTTCTTAGCTTCCGTGTTGACAAAGTCACTGGCATAGCGAGCCAACTTGTTGAAACTACTGAGGTACTTTGTCACTGTTCTGGTCCCTTGGGACAGCCTCATGAACTCTGTAAGCTTCATCTCCATCAGACCGTCTGGGATGTAGTGACGGCGCATAGCTGTGGAGAACAACTCCCACGTAACTGCCGTGCCAGCAGGCAAGTTATCGCGGTACTAGGACCACCAGATACTTGCTGGTCCTTCCAGCTTGTGTGCAGCATACTCCGCCTTCAACTCGTCCGTTAGACGTAGAAGCCTAAACTTCTGTGTCATGGAGTGCAGCCATTCATCTGCCTCCAGCGGTTCAGTAGCTTCCTTGAAGATAAGAGGGCGAGTGTCCATGAAATCCTTATAAGAACTGTACTGGTTAGGTGCGGCCCCCTGCTGTTGTCTGTGCTGCTGAGCTATGTTGGCAGCGATGTTGCGCAGAGTTTCATTCATCTGCCGCTGCATCTCTTCGACACTTCTTTGGCTACCCAAAAACTGGCCAAAGAACGCTTCCGGTGTCATTGCAGGTGGTGGTGGTGGTGGCAAGTCCTCTCTCTGGGATGCCTCTCCATCACCCCGATTGGTGCGACGAGTGTTAGCCGTCATCTATATAGCCCATTAACAGGCAACAATCAGATGATGCTATATTGAATGATGAATAAATACTGTGCTGTACAAAATGTAACATTAAGCACACGACCAGATATAGTTATTCATCTTTCCACATAACATCACAGAACTAATTGCTCATCATAAACATACAAATAACATTCCAAATTCGTCGCCAGAACAACGCCTGGACTTAAATTCCATATTCGGCTTACACATAACGAAGATCCAAATTTAACAGAATCTTAAACAACACCAAGATACAAAAGCTCCTTGCGCGGAAGATCAACTCCTAATCTAGCGCTCAGTAACCGTCGGAGTAGTCGTGCTCTCCGATGTTGTCGTCGAGGTTGTCGTCGTAGAAGGGCTCGTCGGCGAAGTCCTCGTTTGGTGAGTCAGGACCAAGGATCACTCCATCCTGTGGCTCTAGCTCTTCAGGTACAGGTGCTTCGGCGACTTCAGCCGCCGCTGCTGCCTGCTGCTGATGGAGGGCGTGGAAAGCTTCGTGCAGGTTATTGATGTACTCCTGCTGTCCATTGAGGTTTCCCTCCAACTCTGCAACTCTAGCCTGTAGGTCTTCTGACTCGGTCCAAGCTTCATTCTTGGAGTTGGTGGCTTCAAGAAGCAACTACTCACTGACCACACGAGCGGTGATCTCCTCCTCTAACTTAGCCTGAGCCTGATTGCGTTCCAGAGTTATCTGAGCTAACTCTGCCTGAAGGGTCTCGACTGTTGACTCGAACTCTTGTTGCAACTGGCGCTTACTCTCCATCGTGGCGCTGTGGATTCCTGCAACATCTACCAGACTACGCTCCAAACTCTCACAAGTGCTTAGAAGAGCTCCAGTGGCACCCATGGTTGGGGTCTCACAAAAGAAAAGCTCCTCTTCGCCTCCTGTCAGAGCTGTCTCCTCAGTCTGCATCCAATCCACAGGAAAAGCTGATCCACGTGGGAACACTCCTGGCCATGCATCTGCCAGATCTGCTGGAAAACGAGCGATGATGTCCTTTAGCACCAGGTATGCTGCCCTGTTGGCTCCATCCTTAGCACAAGCTCCCTTGGTAACGATCGTCCATCCTGACCAGTCGGGCCTTCCTTCCAAAGCTTTTACTCTGATCTCAACCTGAACCAACGAATCTTGACCATACTGCTGCTTCTGCCAAGAGTACTTGGGTTCACTGCCCTCAGAATACCCAATGGCGTGCAAAACTCGCCAAAGGATAGTTGGCAGCCCAAAGTACGTCAAAAACTTTCCCCTGGTCATCTTCCGTGCCAAAGGGTGGCGAGGGACTCCTGCTCCTCCGGTTGCTTTCCTGGCGGTCAGACAGGTACGAGGCATCTAAAGAAAAAGGGGTTTCGACTCTCGTGAGACAGATATAAGTTGGTCATTTTTATCAAAAGGGGAGGATTACAATTTAAGGGGAGGGTTGACATGATACAAGAATATAAACATGATGCATGATCGTAACTACGTTCTCACTCAACTAGAATGACTTGTAGGTCCTAACGTTCTAGTCGGTGGCAAGACGATCTCTCATTACGCAGTTATTCATTCTACACGGTTGCGTAGTTAGTGTACCTGCAGAAAATTCATTTCAGCCCAAAAGAACAAAACCCAATGCAGAAAAATCACCGGGCACTTCCTGATATGCACCAAGTACATACCAGTTAGATACCAAAACCTTATGCACCAAGCTCGAAAAACCCACCCAGCATTTCATACTTCTCAGATATGTCCGCGTGAAAGCTCGCATATCCTTAAGCAGCAAGATATCACTTCCCTTGACCAACGGTTGGAAGGTCTGCTCTCATATCTCCCAAATAGTTTTAATGCAAGTTTTCGAACCTAGTATCATTTTTCCCAAGAATGATATCCCGACAAATTACAAAGATCCAGCATGAGCAAAACCCGGAACCAAGTTAGTATAACTAAGCCACCTAATTTCCTAGTATAGGGTTTAAGGACTAGACTCTGGCACCCAAGTTTCGAAAGTAGTTTATAAAAATAGTTTTGAAAATACCAGTTTTGTTGAAAAGTTGCTCAAACGAATGAGGATACCTGAACAATGCTTTGATACCAGCTGTGACGGAACCGCCCAGATTATAAGAGATCAAGTGCTAATGTAGCTAATTAGCTACCACTTACAACACTTGAGCCCATATAATCCCGGTAGTCCGGAAACCTCGAAGGATTTCTTACATCAACTCAGGATCGCGTACATTCAGGGATACACATTCGAACGAGCCACAAATCCAACGGAAATACTTAAAGTACGAAATAAAGTTATTACAACACTTTGTTCAAATAAAAGTAGTACTTACGCCACTACACTTGCGGCCAAATAAAACATTGTTTGAAGCTGAACTTGGAAATTTTAAAAGACAAGGGTGCCCACAACGTCAGGTCCGACAACAGCAAAAGATGAGCTTGTAGAAGACCTTGCCCAAGGCCTACTCCTCTTCTCCGTAGAAAGGATAGAGGCAGTGCTTACAATAGCCGATGTATACTTGGCCATCTGCAACAAACGGGATAAACCCTGAGTACGGGAATGTACTCAGCTAGACTTACCCGTCTAACTGAAAATAAAGACTCCAAGGATATGCATGGCTGTATCTGGAGTTGGGTAAGCTTTACTTTGCGGAAATGCTTAAATTAGAGAAGTTTACTTTAATGATGCGGTGAGCAGTCATCTTTTATCCTACTATTCATCTCTAGGTTATTGCATCTATACTAGAGCACTTCACTTGAACTACTCAAACAATATAATAACATATATCCAGTTCCTTCATCAATATTTTAGTAGAACCATTAAGATGTCACATGGAGTTGTACCGTGGTGAAGCTCAGCATAATCCCCCATATCCAGTGGGGGCGGCAATTCGAATCGATATACACCAGCTGGTAAGATTACCTTTAACACACGCCCATGCTTTACCCCGTCGGGTCAGCATTAGGTTACCGCTCAACAAAGTCCAGGTGGTAAACGACGCGGGCTCGCATTGGTCCACCCCAATTGTAGAAAATAGATGGCCACCACGGGGCAGATCATGCCTACAGTCTAGAGGGGTGCTCACAGCAGATTGAGCTCCGGCCCGGACAGTGTTTACTCGGCTTCGGGTCGACACTCCCGACGGCCCCTATGCGAAAGGGCGCATTCAAAGATGTAAGAGGGCCACCATCGTGTACAAACCTACACGATCCAACGGATGGACTGCCCCCAAGTCTTGACCACTTGGTGCACTTGCCTTCCAGTTGACCATATTTCATTACTACCATAGGTTCTTTCCACGATAGCGAACATAGCAAACCGTGATAGTATTACCCACAAGGGATAATACAAAACATAAAAGAAAGGTAACCATTATTCTAAGCATGCTAAGCGGTTGCTTTTACTTCTTATTATCAGGGTAACAAGGTAGGTAAAACAGATATCAAGGAAGGTAATGCATCAATTTGGGATTCAAAACAACTCCTATCACCTGATGCATCACAGTATAAAATACTCAAGTAGATTAAATTGTAAAAACTGAGAGGCTTAAGAATGCTCCGGGGCTTGCCTTGAGAGAAGGTGGAGGGTTGGTGGTCAGGGCACTCAGGAAGGTTAGTGTCGAGCTCTTGGTACTCCTCGTACACCTCCTGTACTTCCTGGACTTCTGTCTCTGTGGGCTCCTGATGTTCCTCCACGGATCCTAAGTGATTGCAATGCATAAAAATAAATAACTGAATGGTGCAGGGATGATGCTTAAACAAGATTTAACACACTAACAGAGATTCTAAGCCTGCACCAAAAGAACTACCACAAAGCTACTAGACTAGAGCTACTAGCAACAAGGGTAACAGGCTATAACTTATTCTTAACAGAAACTAGCAACAAGATTCTACCAACTCTAGATATAAACAAACAAGCAAGGCATACAACTGGAAACACAATAGGAAATCATTTCGGGACGGGCTCGAGGCATGCAGAGGCACTCGAGGCGAGCGTGACCCTCGAGTACTCGAGGATGACCCTCGATTACTCGAGGTCCAGGGACCATCGATCGAAAACAGAGAACGGCTGATCGACGTTTTCTCGCCGATGGTGAAGTCTTCGGCGGTAGGATTGGCTGTGCTAGGCTTGGGATGACTTACGCGCATCCACTAGTGGTGTTGGTTGAACTGACGCGACCGTGAAGAGGGGTCGACGGTGTGCAGTGGTGGTGCAACACGGCGGTGTGATCATCGGCAAAGCGATCATCGGCAAAGCGAAGCTCGGCGTTGTGGTGCGTGAGCATCGTGGTGATGTGGCGAGTGCGGCTCGAGGGTAGCCGAGCCAGAGAGGCTCTGTGGAAACCTGTCCACGTGCAAGCTCCGCGCGCGGCGGCAATGGCGCACGACCAACGGTGCTGTGACGACATGGGTCGAACTGAAGCTAGCGGAACGACGTTCTCACCTCGGCTATCTCTGGCGAAGCTTCCACGAAGATGGAGGCGTCAGAGATGAGACGGCAAACGGTGAACGCTGGCTGATCGGTGCGGTGGCGACTCGGAGTCGAAGAACGGCGAAAGGCATTCCGGTGACTGGAGTCCACGGCTGGGGAAGAAGAGGCGAGCAGCGTGGGTGCGGGGCAAAGGCGAGGACTAGCACGAGAGGGATTGAGCAAAGGAGCTTGGGTGGTGGTGGATTGAAGAAGAAAGCGATTGCGGTGCTTGGAGCTCTTGGTTGGCGAGAACAGAGGCAATGCGAGCAATTGCGCGAGTGCGGATGAGTGTGGATGAGTGCGGGTGGTGGTGGAGGTATAGGCGCTCCTCCTGCTTGGTCATGGCCGACCGGCACTGCTAGAGGGGACGTGACGCGATGGTGCGGCAGTGACAGCGGCGCTGGCGTGCTTGCGGCGACGAAACAGAGCGGGACTTGGTCGACGCGCCGTTAGCGCGGATTCGCGCTTGAATGCGAAAGAGACAAGGCGGAACGCTAATCGGATGCGGCACTGCGGCGGCGTTACTGCGAAACGACGGCGCGGCGCGCGGCAGGGCGGCTGGCAGGTCTGCGGCGGCGAAGCAGAGCGTCAACGGCGGAAAAGCGGAGCCGACTTGGTCCTAGCGCCGTTAACTCGGATTTGAGTGAGACAGCGCGAGCGGCGACAGCGATGTCGGCGCAGAGCCGAAGCGGCGGCGATGGTGTGTTCCACTTCCGCGGTCAGGCATCGGCGGCCACGCGGCGGATGACTCCGACGTACGGCTCAGTCGCGGTTGGGCGAGTGCGCGCGGGCGTGCGCGACACGTGCGTGCGGTCGAGCGTGCGGGAGAGGGTCGATATCGAGGGTAGGGTCGATCAGCTGATCGAGCCTCCGACTCGGTCGAGCCTTCCGTGCGGGGTCGTTCGCTCAAGCCTCGGTTCGCGATATCGAGGGTAGAAGAACTCGAGGGGTAGAGGAACTCGAGGGTAGGGCGTCGATAGACTGACTGGTCGATCGAGCCTCGGCCTGGGGTCGTTCGCTCGGACCCGGTCTGTCATCGAGCCTATCGAGCGGTGGGGTCGAGATCGAGGGGTGGTGCTCGGCCTGTCTCGATTCTGATTTCCTTTTCCATTTTCTTTTATTTAATAAAACTAAGCAGGGTAACTAAACATAAACAAACCACACTTTTACTCTAAGCAAAACAAGGGTTAACTAAACAGGTTAAACACAAGATTAAGCACAAAACACCTATTCAATTCTAGTTTCAAAGCATATAAACACACATATGAGATGATAACATATGCAAACATGAATGCAATGAAATGATGTGCTTAGTGGCTAATGATGATCCTAATGCTTTGCAGTCGAAGCTCCGGTAAATATCTCCCTCGATTTGAATGGACGGTCCCGCTTCCTGCCAAGAGTTGCCGTCGCCTCGACGCAACCTCCAGGATTCCGTCATGTGTCATCCCCGCTTCCTCGGAAGCTCCGCCTAGGTTTTGAGGCCCAAACCTAGGAAACCCACGACCGGTAGTTTTGGGCTCAACTACCGAACCCCGAGTTTTATGGCCCAAACTCGGAAACCAACGCGGATGGTTTTGAGGCCCAAACCACCAAACCACTCGACGCGAGCCACCTTGTCTTCGCCTGGTCGGACTCCGAGTCCCCTGAGCCTCCGCTCGACTCGCGCGTCCACCGTCTTGACTTGGTCGACTCGGTCTACCTCCATGTCTTCTCGCACTCGCCGGTGCCAAGTACTAGCCACCACAGCTAGTCCGCCGGCGCCCATGGTCCCTCAGTCCGAGCCCCGCTTCCGCCCTTCATCGCTCTCAGCCCATCGGCGCGGCAAGCCTCTACTCGACCTTCTCCACGCCATTGACCACTGTCACTAGGCATAGTACCTGCACACCACAAGCCGATAGACAGACACACATTTGCTTTCGTAAAGATTAGTAGTAAGCCACTCAAACTGAAACGCTCAAGTGTTGGGCAATCACTCATCACAAAACTGAACATACATGGGTACTTATCCACCATGTGTTCGCAATCTCCCCCTTGATGAGTGCATTGTCAACACAAGTGCATTTCAGATTTGAGCCACAAGGTAAAGCTCTCCAAATGACCAAAAGCTAAGAAAGCCAAAACGGGGTCACTTGAGAGAAGCAAAACGCATCCAAAACTTGGTTCCCAAAGACATGGGCAATGGCTCGATGCAACTAAGCAAAACAAAGCTAGCCCTCAAGAAGAGGCAGAAACGGGCTCAACACCGCTAGCAAGCCAAAGATACCAAATGCCTTAAGGCAAGAAATTCTTCAAGATACCAATTAACGCACATGAAACTCTAAAAGCCAATCGAAACCCGTCGGAGCCAAAACACAAGCTAGACCCTCCAGAAGAGGCAAAGGCTCAACACATCTAGCAAAAGCTCCCCCTGGGCGAAAGCATACTCAAGATACCAAGAAAGGGTGAAAAGAGTAAAAAATGCAAGATTTTCACAAAATGCACATTTTTCCCCCTTGATCACATACCTCTCCCCCATGCTTTCTTCCCACAATGCACAACTCTCCCCCTTAAGTGTAGGCCGAGTGAAATGCACATCTCTCTCCCCCTTGTTGACACATGAACCTCATCAAAGCTCAAAACTCAAGAACCGGTCACAAATGCCATGATATGCAAAATGAGTGCAACAAGCTTCATACATAGAGCTAAGACAATGAAAGGATGCTCTAAGTGATGTGATCCTATGAGAATAGGAAAAGCTCTACGTGCCCAACTAAGACTCAGGTTGAGCTAAAGATCACTTTAGAAGCTATTTTAGAGAGCATTACATGTGTGAGCAAGGAATGAGTATCACCTCCTAGAGACAACTAGACATGGCAAACAATATAGGACCTATCTCAAAGCAATCTCATGTATAGCAAGTAAAACTATCCCTAGCAAAGTTTATACAACAAGCCAATGACCCAACTGAATGAATTTTTCAAATTTCAGAGTTTTGTAGCCAAATTTCAGTTTTAGGCACATTTAAGTTGTATGCGAGTGGTTGTAAGCAAAGTGATGCCACTGCTTACCAACCGGGCGAAGTCAAAGGACTTAACACACCGGTTTTGGTCATACACGACACCGCTCAAGTATCAACCCATATGGGAAGCAGTCTCGAACACACGGTAAAGTGCTCACAATGCAAACCCAACTCGATCTTTCCAATTCACAAAACAGAGAGCAATTTTATTTTAGATCAATTTTAAGCATGGTGCTCAATGGAAGTGAATGAAACAATGAAGAACCATAGTTACAAGCTATATATAAGGCAGCCAAGAAGGATCTTCAAAAGCCTACACATGCTAGTGCCATTTCAGAGGTGACATAGGGAATTCAATTCAGTTTTAAAGTTTTTCTAACTTAGCTCTATTGCATATCAAGAGATCAAAGAGAGTCTAAGTTAGGCAACACCATAGACACATAAAGCACCTCAAACAGAGCATAGATTCATTATATTGGCTATAGGTGTGAAGCTTAAAATGAACTATGTTATAAATGCAAATGAGATGCAAAATGCAATGACACCTATTAACAACTAAAAAGACACCAATTAAAAGAAAGAGAAAGAAGAGGAAAATAAGAACCAAAAATAACTATGATACACAAAGCTTTCCTCCTCTAGAAAGGAAAGCAAACACCCAACTCGCCCCGAAGACGAGAAAACACAGCTTGATCGAGAGGTTTTGTGAGAATATCCGCAAGCTGGTTTTGGGTCTCGACATGCCGGAGGACAATGTCGCCCTTCTCATAGTGATCTCTCAAGAAGTGAAAGCGAACATCAATGTGCTTGGTCTTAGAGTGAAGCACGGGATTTTTGGCTACACTGATGGCACTCGTGCTATCGCAAAGCAGAGGCACTTTAGTAAGCTCAAGACCAAAATCCTTCAAAGTCGCAATCATCCAAAGCAACTGCGAACAACAGCTAGCTGCGGCAACATACTCAGCTTCGCACGTCGACTGTGCCACGCTAGACTGTTTGCGAGAAGACCAAGACACCAGAGAAGATCCGAGAAACTGGCAAGTCCCAGAAGTGGACTTCCGATCAAGATGACAACCGGCGAAATCGGTATCAGAATAACCACAAAGCACAAGAGAGGAGCAGGCGAAAAACCAAAGTCCAAATTCGGGAGTGAAGCGCAAGAACCTCGTGATGCGTTTCACCACCTGCTTGTGCGATGTCCGTGGGGACGCCTGAAAGCGAGCACACAGGCAGACGACGAACTAAATGTCCGGCCGGGTCGCCGTCAAGTACAGAAGCGACCCGATCATGCTGCGGTACTCCGTCTGGTCCCTCGCTTCTCCTTCCTCATCCGCATCCAAGGCAGTAGTAGTTGACATAGGCGTCGAGAGGGGCTTGTAACACCCTAAAATTTGAAATTAGAAAATAGATTTGAATTTGTTTTAAATTTGATTTAATTTCAAGTCATTTTGTGAAGCATAGAATTAAATATATAAAACTTAAATTAAATCTTATGTTAGGGTTTCACATGGTTGTGCATTTCATGCTCTTGCATTTTTATTGTGTGGCTTTGCAAAACTTTGGAAAAAGGAATTCAAAATTCATTTGAAAATCTGAAAAATAAAAAGAAAAAGGAAAAACTCCCTCCTACCTCTATCTGGCCTAGTGGCCCAATCCACTCGGCCTGCTTCTCCTTCCCTCCCCTTTCTCTTCACTGCAGTGGGCCGGCCCACTCGGCCGCAGGCCCGCACCGCACCACGGCCTCCTCCCTCCCTCTGCCGCTGTCCTGGTGGTCCCACCTGTCGGCGCGCCTGCCTCCTCCTCCTTTCCACTGACACCCTAGGGCCACTTGTCAGTTCTCCCTCCTTCCTCGGTTCGAGTCCGGAGCAGACTCTGCTCGTCGCGCCGTGAACCGCCGACGCGGAATCCCCGCGCTTCGGCTCCGGTACGGACTCTCCCCCGTCCTCCTTAAATAGCACCGATCCCCGCACCGTTTTTCCCCATCGCAAGCCCCCGGTTCGCCGCAAACGCAGCAGCGTAGTTCCGCAGTCGAGCCGCCGTGTTCCGCCGACGATCCGCCGCCGTTCCGCTCTGCCGTCCGCACCAAACGCCTTGCCAAGCACAGCAGCAGCTTCGCGTGAGTATCAGACACACCATCTCTCCCTTCTCTCTCTCCCTTGCGCCCTGTTTTGACCCGCCGCCGCGAACCCGAGGTTCCGCCGCCGCTGTCCGTCGAGGCCGGCTCTCCTCGGCCGCCCTCAGTCCCATCTGAGTCTCGCATTCGCCTCGCGCGTGTGCGAGACACCTCTCCCCTCTGTTCTCTCTCTCTCTCTATTGCACTCTGGAAGCCCCCGCCGCCGTTACTGAACGCCGCCGCCATGGTTCACCGTCACCGACGCCCCTCCGTCTTTCTCCGAGCCCCTCCGTGGCTCTAGATGAGCTCGCGGCGCCATCCTCGACCTCTCGATGCGTTTGGACTTGAAAACGAGGCACCACAGAGCCCTAACCCCTCGCGCCGCCGTGCTCTAGCCGCCGGCCATGGCAACCTCCGCGCCGCCCTGCTCTGACTCGGTGAAGAACCGCCGGGCCCCTCCCCGATCTAATCCTATCCATCCATCGTAGATCCAACGGCCTCTGATCACTGATACCCCTTCGCCTCGGCTTCTTGCTAAAGAGCCCCTGCTATTTTTCCCCTCTAAACCCGCAGTCCAAAGCGCCAGTCAGCTTTACGTTTTTCCCTCGGAAAAACGTATTTCCTTTTCTGAGTTTGTTTTATTCCGAAAATAAACAAAACCCTAATTTCCTTTTTATCTCTAAACTTCAAATGCTTATATTTTCTCTATTTCAAATCCAAATCGACCCGTTCAAGTTGCGTTAGATCCGTATTTTCATGCTCTATCCAGTAGTATAGGTTTCACCTATGTTATTTACTTTTGAAAATCAGAGAAAATTACTTTGCTTTTGCTAAACCTATCTCTCTTCAAAATCCCGTTTAATCTATAACTTATTCGTTTTAGATCCGATTAGCGTGATTCTCGTGTCTCTGTGATCATAGTAAAGTATAGATATGTTTTATAACCTTTTCAAAGTCTCTTTATTGTTTATGGTGTAATGTTCTGATCATGTCTTGTTTGCTTTGTGTATGATTGTTCGGATGATTGCGTGGTGATGTTGATCGAGTACAGCCGGTGAGATCTTCGTTGACCAAGAGTTCTTTGCAGCAGATCAGGATCACCAAGAGCTTTGGGATCAAGGCAAGTTTAACATGGGATCATCCTTGTTACCTATTCACCATAATTCAATCTAGTCATATTGCATGTGTCTAATTTGATTCCTATTAGATCTATACCATAGCTTTGTTATCCTTTACCTTGTCACCATGGGTTTATATGCATATGGGTAGCTTTGCTATGCTTTACAATAATGGATCTTGAGATGAATCTTGACCAATGAGATATGCAACAATGAGATAAAACTGACTTTTATAGCAACATGGAATAGGACCCCACTGTAGGGCAAAAGCTGGGATTTCTAATACAACCACGAGTGCTATAATGGCTCTGGCTTTAGTCAAGTATAAAGATTCGTACTAGCATGTTGGCAGTTCGTGAAAGGCACCATTGCCGAGCTGGTTGCAGGGCATGGTCCAGGGTGGTTACCGTTTGGAAAGGTACCATCGAGTGGAGGCTTTGTATACCCCTTGCCCGTGGGTCCGTAGGGTCTATCAACATGTTAGGAATACTTTTGAAAGACTTCATAGTGTTCCCTGCCCACTCACCTTGGAAGTGTTATGGGAGTTATAAACCCGGGCATATGGGTAACATGGCTTGTGGGTAAAGTGTATAACCTCTGCAGAGTGTAAATCTATCATGATAGCCGTGCTCACGGTTATGAGTGGCCTAGAAAACTCACAGTGTAGATGATCATGCTGTTTAATTGTTAATGATGTTAATTAATCTTATCATGTGGTTATTAATTGGGATATGCATAACTAAAGCTAAGTGTTGGTAAAACTTGACCACGTTAAAAGCAACCGCAGTACAACCAGTGTCAACCTTTTGAGCTTCATAACCCTGTGTTACTCTTGCTGAGTACGTAAGTGCTCACTCTTGCTTTCTCAACCCCTTCAGATGGCTATGAAGGCTACCGTGAGGAGTACTAGGCTAGTGGTCAACCAGTCGACGTTCCCTGTGAAGTGGAGCTTCGTCGCGAGAGTTATCTTTATATTCCGCTGTTATGTTATTTAAATATTATTCGTTATGTAATAAACACTCAGTGATGGTACTATTTAAAGATTTGTCGGCTTATGTGTGTGATTGATCTCTGGGCACACATGAGTTATTCATATTCAATTTTATCCTTAAAATTGGGTGTGACAGGGCTTTGCCTCGCCCATGTCAAACTTCTTCAAGATATCCTTCGTGTACTTGCCTTGGTGCACAACCGCCCCTTCTCGGGTTTGCTTGATTTGCAACCCGAGAAAGAAAGTCAACTCTCCCATCATGATCATCTCAAATTCCCTGCTCATAAGATCTGCAAACTTGGCAACAAGAGCATGAGAAGAACCACCAAAGATGATATCATCCACGTAAATTTGGACAAGAGAGTGTCTTTGCCTTGCTTGTGGAGAAACGTCTTATCTACCGATCCCATTTTAAAACCCTTAGCAAGCAAGAAGGTTCGCAATCTATCATACCATGCTCTAGGGGCTTGTTTCAAACCATACAAAGCTTTGTGAAGTTTAAAAACATGGTTTGGAAACTTGGGATTTTCAAAACTGGGAGGTTGTCTAACATACACTTCCTCCTCTATGTAGCCGTTTAAGAAAGCACTTTTAACGTCCATTTGAAAAAGTTTAAAACCCTTAGAAGCCGCAAAAGCTAGAAGGATTATAATGGCTTCTAAATGAGCTACGGGAGCAAAGGTTTCCTCATAGTTTATCCCCTTCTTTTGACAAAAGCCTTGCGCTACCAACCTAGCCTTGTTGCGCACTACGACCCCATCCTCACTATGTTTGTTCTTGAAAACTCACTTGGTTCCTATAGGGTGGCAACTTGGTGGTGGTGGCACTAAGACCCAAACGTGGTTTCGCTCAAAGTTCTCTAACTCCTCATGTATGGCATTAACCCAGTCCGGATCCATCAATGCGTGTCCAACATCTCGGGGCTCAAAAGACGCGACAAAAGCCGAATGAGCAAAATGAGAGATACAATATGACCTGGAGCGTGTGGTATGCTCGTTGATGTCACCGATCATAGTCTGAGGAGGGTGGCGATGCTGTATGTGTAGCGGTGCCTCACGTGAAGAAGTCGCCTCCCCCTCGACAGTAGTTGGAGCTCCCTCTGGTGCAACGGGCACAGACTAAGGAAGCTACTCGAACGGTCCCCAAGTCGAAGAAGTAGAGGGTCGGGGCCGTGAGCCGAAGTGGACGTCGCAGGGTCGATGGGGGCAGCCGGTGGAGTCAGCTCGGGATCACCCCAATCGACATCGTCCTGCTCCTCCTCCACAAAGATGCTAGTGTTCACCTCATTATCACCTGTAAGCTCAAAAGCAGTGGAACTACAAGGCATGGTCTCATCGAAAGTAATCTCACAAGTCTCCATCACTCGGTTAGTTTCAAGGTTAAGAGCTCGATAAGCACGAGAGTGAGTAGAATAACCAAGAAAGATACCGTCAGAAGACCGTGATTCAAATTTGTCCAACTTACCGCCCTTTTGAGGATGAAACACTTACACCCAAACACCCGTAGGTGACTTACCTTGGGTGGTCTCCCAAATCGCAACTCATAAGAAGTCTTCTTCTTGAAAGCCCGGAGAAAAATACGATTGGAAACATAGCAAGCAGAAGTAATCGCTTCGGCCCAATACCGCCTAGGAGTCCTATGCTCATCGAGCATCATCCTGGCCATCTCAACAAGGGGTCAATTCTTGCGCTCAACAACCGTTCTGCTAGGGAGTGTAAGGAGAGGAAAACTGGTGATCGAGACCCAAATAAGAGCAAAGAGATGCAAATTGAGCATTCTTGAATTATGTGCCATTGTCACTGCGAATAGCTCTCATGGCATGCTTAGGTAGCTCATTTTGCAATCTCAAAATCAGATCACGCACATGCATAAAAGCCTCATCCTTACTCTCCAAAAAGAACACCCAAGAGTACCTCGAGTAGTCATCAACGACTACAACCACATACCACTTCCCTCCTTCCGACCTAACCCAAGCTGGACCAACTGTGTCCATGTGTAAGAGCTCGCCGGGTTGTGAGGTCATAATCTGAGTTACGGGAGGATGAGAAGCAGCAACCATCTTGTCATGCCTGCAAGGATGGCAAACCAAATCTTTCTCAAACTTCAGCTTTGGCAATCCTTGGATAAGGTCCATTGAGCTAAGCCTTGCAAGCAAGTCAAAACTCAAATGTCCCAATCTCCTATGCCACTTCCAAAGCTCGGAAGAAGAACCGGCAAGAAGACAACGAGAAGGTCCGGAAGAGATAGAAAAATCCGCACGAAAAACCTTCCCGAAGGGTAAAATCCGGCAAACAAGATCACCATGAGAGTCCAAAATCTGAGATAAGTTTGGCTTAAAGCTCACTTCAAAACCGTCTTCAAGGAGTTGCGAAACCGAGAGAAGATTAAAATGCAAAATCGCAACCAAAGCAACATCCTTGAGGACAAAAGATGAATTAACTCGGATGGACCCCCGGGAGACAATCTTACCTTTACTCTTGTCCCCAAAAGTGATGTACTCGGTGTGGTGCACGGGGTCGAGGCTGGAGAACCACTTGGCACTTCCGGTCATATGGCGTGAGCATCCAGAATCCACAAGCCAAGTCTCCTCCAGTCCTCCTTCCTACATCAATAAAAAGACATAGGGTGAGCAAACGGACCAACACTGGGGTTAGTAAACTGTGAAGGATACCGTGTTGTCCCACTTGCCCAATGAATGAGTTAGGAGAAAAACCAAACATCTCCTGTCCCATGGGAGGATAGCGATCACCACGATGAGGAAAACGTGGTCCGCTAACGAAGGGAGGAGTAAAGCCACCGCCACGAGGCCCGTAGTCGTATGGATCACGACCGGTACCCCGCCGGGCACGACCACCACGTGGTCTCGCCTCCTGAGGCCTAGTACCTTGAGGCATTGTACCTCTAGGCCTAGAAGTGCGCCTCTGAACTTCCGGTTCACGTACCCCAACTCGTGGGTGGTACATGTCCCGGTTGTTCAACTCAACCTGCCTCCGATCATCTCTCTTCCTCCTATAGCAAAACTCAGCCAAGTGCTCATCCCGCTCACAATACTCACAATGGTACCTCACCACACTCTTGGTAGGCACTCTCTTGTTGGGTTGGGTGGCTCTAGCTTTCTAAGTTAGGGGATCACTAGAGATGTCTGGTAGTGTGTCAAGTAGGTTGCGAAGATGGTTCGGTTTGGCAATCCACACTTGCTTCTGTGGAGTGGTTTTCGGTGGCTCTTCAAACACACCATCTCTCACAGGAAACTCAGAGGGGTTGGTAGGCTTAGGTAGAGTTATCTTGGTAAGCTTGGGAGTTGTGATGGGTTTCTCACTCTCGCTCAAACCACTGCACTCACCGATCTTACCGAACAAGCTATCGTCCTTCCCACCTATAGCAAAGCCTACTCCCGTGCTGCCAGCCCTTTTGCATTGGCTAAGCATCATTCCCAACTGCGGCTCTCGGCAAGACACCTAGCTCAAGATGGACCGAAGGTATGTGTTTTCTTCCTCGGTACACATCTTGTCGTGTCTGCACGACTCGATCTCAAGCTCCAACACCTCAAAGCGATCTGACTCTCTAGTGCTATCTGAGCTGACCTTTTCTAACACAGCGATCCTAGCATTCTTCCGTGTCAGCTCAGAACGCAAGCCTAAAAAAGACTTGCACGCACCAAGTAAGCTAGGCCTAGCCTTCAGCTCACTAATCTCCTCAAGTAGAGTGCCATACTTGTCCTGGAGAGTGATAAGATCAGACATGTGGATGGCACAAGCATCACACTCTACCTCCTCGGTAACCACCACTTGTGCCTTAGCAAACTCTAACTCATGAAGCGTGCTAAGGTACTTCGCCTTGAAATCATTCCTCTCACAAGTGGCACGCTTGAGCAAAGCATCCTGACTAAGCAAGGCATCGTTCAGAGACTCAAGCTCGAGAGAGAGGGATTCGATGGTGGGTGATACCTCGGGTGTGTCGGAGTCGTAGTCGTAGTCGGGGCCATCCTTGCGCTTCCCGACCTTGCCTTCTTCAATCGCCATGGTGCAAAAGCCACCGTGCTTGGCATCGGCGTAGAAGCAGAGGCCGTTGAGCTTGTCCTCAACCTTTCCCTTTGACTCATCGTCGCTCGAGGAAGAGCCCCCGTCGGAGGAGGCATCGATGTCGCTGAGGGAAGCGAGGAAGGCTCGGTGCTTGGCCTTCACCTTGTCGATCACCTTCTTGGAGGACCTTCGGTTGTAGCCGCCCTTGGCCTTGTGCTTGTCCTCGAAGCGGTGCTCACACTTGTCCTTGCGCTTGGTGAAGTCACCTGCAACTTTCTTGGGGCAGTTTGCGATGAAGTGATCCTCATCACCGCAACGGTAGCACCCCTTGGCCGAGCCACCACACCGTCGGTTCAAACGGTTGTTGTGAAACCGTAAGAACTTAGTGATGACCAAGGCCAGCTCATCATCTCCAAGCGCCTCCACTTGTTCCTCTGTCACAGACATCAAACACAAAGCGAACGAAGAGTGTGAAGGGTTAGAGGAAGAAGAAGACACACCGCCGAGCCCGGAAACCAACGCCATGGATGGGTTCGACAGGTTCTCAAGCTTGGCCCGGGTCTGGTGGTCAATCTCCGAGGACTTGAGCTTGCTGAATAGCTCGTCCACGGTCAGGGCGTCATAGCCCGGTGACTCCTGGATGGCAGCCACCTTCATCTCCCACACCTTCCGATCAAGAGCATGCAAAAGCTTGATAGCCATCTCATGATCATCATAAGGCAAGTTGGCTCGATTAGCACACATCTTGTTGATGATAGATTGGAAGCGAGTGAACATCCCGTCAACAGATTTACCGGCCAACTGAACGAAGTTCTCGTACTCCCTACGGTACATGTCGAAGAGTCTGGACTTGATTTGAGGGTTGCCCTCATGATATCGCACAAGTGTTTGCCAGATCTCTCGTGTCGTAGTGAGACTCGAAACCCGCTCAAACTCAGGAAGAGACAAACACGAGAAGAGGATGCTATGGGCTCTTGCGTTTGAAGCATGTTGCGTAACTTGGAGTTCAGTGATCCGAGCACCAAGAACCACATAGTCCTCATTCTCACAAATCTCCCAAATCTTCGAATCAAGCCCTTGAAGGTAAGCGGACATGCGCACCTTCCAATAGGTGAAATTCGTTCCATCGAAGAACGGAGGTTTGCCAGCACCTCGTTCCATGTCGCCTTCGCGGATCAAGAACCGTGTAAGGTGGAATGATCCTTAACCGGCTTTGATACCAATTGAAGGACAGAGAATGGCGACCAGAGGGGGGGGTGAATGGGAGCCTCAAATTTCACTCGGAAATATTCGGGCCACTCTTCCCAAAAACAACCCCAGCAAGCAAGCTTACTCCACCAGAAAGATCACGACCCTAGAAAGGGTGGATACCTTTGGTGAATACCAAGAGGTACAACGGATCTTCCGGAAACCAGAGACTCAAACCGTGACACCGATAGTGAGACTCTCAACCTGTGACACCCTGTGTCAAGCTTGCATTAGGATCATCATTAGCCACTAAGCACATCATCTCATTGCATTCATGTTTGCATATGCTATCATCTCATGTGTGTGTTTATGTGCTTTGAAACTAGAATTGAATAGATGTTTTGTTCTTAATCTTGTGTTTAACCTGTGTAGTTAAACCTTGTTTTGCTTAGAGTAAAAGTGTGGTTTGTTTGTGTTTAGTTGCCCTGCTTAGTTTTATCAAATAAAAGAAAATAGAAAAGGAAATCAAAATCGAGACAGACCGAGCACCACCCCTCGACCTCGACCCCTCGACGCCCTACCCTCGAGTTTTACCCCTCGATGACGAACTCAGGTTCGAACGAACGACCCCGCACGGAAGGCTCGACCGAGTCGGAGGCTCGATCAGCTGATCGACCCTACCCTCGATATCAACCTTCGCTCGCACGCTCGACCGCACGCACGTGTCGCGCACGCCCGCGCGCACTCGCCCGACCGCAGCTGAGCCGTACGTCGGAGTCATCCGCCGCGTGGCCGACGATGCCTGACCGCGGAAGTGGAACACGCCATCGCCGCCGCTTCGGCTCTGCGCCGACATCGCTGTCGCCGCCCGCGCTGTCTCACTCAAATCCGAGTTAACGGCGCTAGGACCAAGTCGGCTTCGCTTTTTCGCCGCTGACGTCCCGCTTCGCCGCCGCAGACCTGCCAGCCGCCCTGCCGCGCGCCGCGCTGTCGTTTCGCAGTAACACCGCCGCACTGCCGCGTCCGATCAGCGCCCGCCTTGTCTCTTCCACTTTCAAGTGCGAATCCGCGCTAACGGCGCGTCGACCAAGTCCCGCTCTATTTCGTCGCCGCAAGCACGCCAGCGCCGCTGCCACCGCCGCACATCGTGTCACGTCCCTTCTGGCAGCGCCGGTCGGCCATGACCAAGCATGGAGGAGCGCCTATACCTCCACCACCTCCCGTGCTCATCCACACTCATCCGCACTCGCGCAATCGCTCGCATTGCCCCTGTTCCCGCCAGCCGAGAGCTCCGAGCACCGCAAGCGCCCCGTTTCAAATCCACCACCACCCGAGTTCCTTTGCTCAATCTCTCTCGCCCTAGCCTTCGCTTTGCCCCGCACACACGCTGTTCGCTTTGTTTCACCAGCCAAGTACTCCAGTCACCGGAACGCCTTTTCGCCGTTCTTCGACTCCGAGTCGCCACCACACCGATCAACCAGCGTTCGCCGTTCACTGTCCCGTCTCCGACGCCTCCGTCTTCGTGGAAGCTTCGCCGGAGTTAACCGAGGTGAGAACACCGTTCCTCTAGCTCCAGTTCAACCCGTGTCGTCATAGCACCGTTGGCCGTGCGCCATTGCCGCCGCCGCGGAGCTTGCACGTGGACAGGTTTCCACATAGCCTATCTGGCTCAGCTAGCCCTCGAGCCGCACTCACCACTTCACCATGATGCTCACGCACCACAGCGCCGAGCGATGATCGCTTTGCCGATGATCAGCAAACGCTTTGCCGATGATCGCTTTGCCGATGATCGCTTGCCGATGATCACACCGTCATGTTGCACCACCACTGCACACCGTCGACCCCTCTTCACGGTCGCGCCAGTTCAACAAACACCACCAGTGGATGCGCGTAAGTCATCCCGAGCCTAGCACAACCAATCCTACCGCCGAAGACTTAACCATCGGCGAGAAAACGTCGATCAGCCGTTCTCTGTTTTCGATCGATGGTCGCTGGACCTCGAGTAATCGAGGGTCAACCTCGAGTAATCGAGGGTCACGCCCGTCCGTTGCCTCGAGTGCCTCTGCGTGCCTCGAGCCCGTTCCCGAAATGATTTCCTATTTTGTTTTCAGTTGTATGCCTTGCTTGTTTGTCTTTATCTAGAGTTGGTAAAATCTTGTTCAAGCATCATCCTTGCACCATTCAGTTATTTATTTTTATGCATTGCAATCATTTAGGATCCGTGGAGGAACATCCGGAGCCCACAGAGACAGAAGTCCAGGAAGTACAGGAGCTGTACGAGGAGTACCAAGAGCTCGACACTAACCTTCCTGAGTGCCCTGACCACCAACCCTCAACCTTCTCTCAAGGCAAGCCCCGGAGCATTCTTAAGCCTCCCAGTTTTTACAATTTAATCTACTTGAGTATTTTATACTGTGATGCATTAGGTGATAGGAGTTGTTTGAATCCCAAATTGATGCATTACCATCCTTGATATTTGTTTTACCTACCTTGTTACCCTGTTAATAATGAAGTAAAAGCAACCGCTTAGCATGCTTAGAAATAATGGTTACCTTTCTTTATGTTTTGTATTATCCCTTGTGGGTAATACTATCACGGTTGGCTATTTTCGCTATCGTGGAAAGAACCTATGGTAGTAATGAAACACGGTCAACTAGAAGGCAAATGCACCAAGTGGTTTAGACTTGGGGGCAGTCCGTCCATTGGATCGTGTAGGTTTGTACATGATGGTGGCCCTCTTACATCTTTGAATGCGCCCTTTCGCATAGGGGCCGTCGTGAGTGTCGACCCCGAAGCCGAGTAAACACTGTCCGGGCCGGAGCTCGCTCAGCTGTGAGCACCCCTCTAGACTGTAGGCATGATCTGCCCCGTGGTGGCCATCTATTTTCTACAATTGGGGTGGACCCATGCGAGCCCGCGTCGATTACCACCTGGACTTTGTTGAGCGGTGACCTAATGCTGACCCGACGGGGTAAAGCATGGGCGTGTGTTAAAGGTAATCTTACCAACTGGTGTATATCGATTCGAATTGCCGCCCCCCACTGGATATGGGGGATTATGCTGAGCTTCACCACGGTACAACTCCATGTGACATCTTAATGGTCTACTAAAATGTGATGAAGGAACTGGATATATGTTTTTATATTGTTTGAGTAGAATCAAGTGTGTGCTCTAGTATAGATGCAATAACCTAGAAATAATTAGTAGGATAAAAGATGACTGCTCACCGCATCATTAAATTAAACTCCTTTAATTTTAAGCATTTCCGCAAAGTAAAGCTTACCCAACCCCAGATACAGCCATGGATATCTTTGGAGTCTTTATTTTCAGTTAGACGGGTAAGTCTAGCTGAGTACATTTCCGTACTCAGGGTTTATCCCGTTTGTTGCAGATGGCCAAGTATACATCGGCTATTGTAAGCACTGTCTTTATCCTTTCTACGGAGAAGATGAGTAGGCCTTGGGCAAGGTCTTCTACAAGCTCACCTTTTGCTGTTGACGGACCTGACGTTGTGGGCACCCCTGTCTTTTGAAAACTTCAAGTTCCGCTTCAAACTCTGTTTTATTTGGCCGCAAGTGTTGTGGCGTAAGTACTACTTTTATTTGGAACAAAGTGTTGTAATAACTTTATTTCGTACTTTAAGTATTTCCGTTTAATTTGTGGCTCATTCGAATGTGTATCCCTGAATGTACGTGATCCTGAGTTGATGTAAGAAATCCTTTGAGATTTCCGGACTACCAGGATTATATGGGCTCAAGTGTTTTAAGTGGTAGCTAAGTCAGCTACATTAGCACTTGATCTCTTATAATCTGAACAGTCCGTCACACAACCCCTATGGAGAAGAGAAGAAATCTCACCCAAAAACACTTATGAGAACTGGTCTCAAAGGTTCTTCATTAAGTTCACTGCGTGATTACGAAACCAACACAACAAACGGAACTCAATTCAGAGTCCGGACGAGGGAGAAACGACCAAAACAACGACGAAGAAAAACCTAAAAAAACCTTGCTGGAAGGCCGACGGACGCTGGCGATGGACGGTCCATTGGGTAGAGTCCGTTGCAGCGATGGACGCTGGGCGATGGACGGTCCGTTGGGCGACGGACGGTCCGTTGGCAGAGTCCAACGCACCCAGAAAAATCAGCCACTACTGGAAGGGCGACGGACGCTGGTGAAGGACGCTGACAGAGGGCGACTCCGACGCCAAAATCGAAAGACGTCGACAAGTGAGGCGACGGACGCTGACGTCAGCACGCCCCAGCGTCCGACGCAAAACCCTCGGAGCGTCCGACACTCCCGAAAACTGCACAGTAAACCCGAAAATCGTTTTCTCTCCTCCAAATCTTTCAAAAACTCAACCAAATGAACTCCAACTGCAACCAAACTTTGTAGGCATGATCCTTGTAAGTTGGGGAGCTAATCCTAAGAAATCATCGCTCAATTTGGTGAGAAATAAAGGGAAACGAGGATTTGGGGGAGAAGGGGCAAAAACGAAGAACACCGTAAAGAAATCGCCCGATCTACGCACTCATGAGGTTTGAGGAAAATTCCTTCGGTGCAAAGATGCTCCTCACGAATACGAACAACTTGGTTCAAACGGATTTGCAAGAGTTACTCCCTACAAAGAGAAATCATCTCGGGAAAAAGAGGGAGCAAAAACAAAACGCGAAGAACACAAGCAAAACGGGAATACGATCAAGAAATCGAAGCCACCATGGCTTACGGAGGTTACGACCTCCGATTCCTCACAACAAACTCAAGTTCTTACAGAGGTTGGTGAAATCAACCTAGGGATCTCATGAACTAGAGAGAGGGTAGAGAGAGAGTTGAGACAAAATGATTAGGGTTCAAGAGATGGGATGAGGATACCCCTTCATCCTCTATTTATCAGAGGCTTTGGCTATTTTCCAAAGACCCCCTAGATACAATGAGTGAACTACCTAGCCTAAGCATTGCAGTCCAAGCTCCGGTAAATATCTCCCTCGATTTGAATGGACGGTCCCGCTTTCTGCCAGGAGTTGCCGTCGCCTCGACGCAACCTTCAGGATTCCGCCACGTGTCATCCCCGCTTCCTCGGAAGCTCCGCCTAGGTTTTGAGGCCCAAATCCAGGAAACCCACCACCGGTAGTTTTGGGCTCAACTACCGAACCCCGAGTTTTACGGCCCAAACTCGAAAACCAACGCGGATGGTTTTGAGGCCCAAACCACCAAACCACTCGACGTGAGCCACCTTGTCTTCATCCGGTCGGACTCCGAGTCCCCTGAGCCTCCGCTCGACTCGCGCGTCCACCGTCTTGACTTGGTCGACTCAGTCTACCTCCATGTCTTCTCGCACTCGCCGGTGCCAAGTACTAGCCACCACAGCTAGTCCGCCGGCGCCCATGGTTCCTCAGTCCGAGCCCCGCTTCCGCCCTTCATCGCTCTCAGCCCATCGGCGCGGCAAGCCTCTACTCGACCTTCTCCACGCCATTGACTACTATCACTAGGCATACTACCTGCACACCACAAGCCGATAGACAGACACACATTTGCTTTCGTAAAGATTAGTAGTAAACCACTCAAACTGAAACGCTCAAGTGTTGGACAATCACTCATCACAAAACTGAATATACATGGATACTTATCCTTCGTTGTGGTGTGGCAGGCGTCGTAGGTGGTTAAAGCGGCCGAGGGCGCCCCTCCCTCGTCGTCCCGGAAAAGCTCTCGAAAGAAGCTGCTCTCCCTTTGCGCTCTTTTCTTTTCTTTCCGTTGCTTTTTCCCCCTTCCCTGCCCTGCCCCCCTTCTTCTTCGTCTTTCTGTGGCCGGCTTTGGGGAAAGAGGTGATGTGAGGTTCCCATCACTCACGCCTGGCTGGATTGCTAGATGCTGCCCTGCCCGTCTTTATTACTGCTGTCGCCGGGTTGGCCTGCGGCGGAGGAAGGGGAGGGGAGGCTTTCGTGCGCTGGTCTTTCGGTGGGTTTCGCGATTGCCTTCAAAAAAATTCAAGCAATTTTGTTTCTCGTTCTGGATTCTCGAGAGATATGAGAGGGTTGTTTTGGCGAGGTACGTGTGGCGTTGTTGGTTGTTCTTCCAAACAGTATTTCTGGACTCGTTAGTTACTGAGTTTTTTTTTTTTGGCTGTTCTTAGATTCTGGAGGTATAGGGGATGGTTTATGTTCTATGATGACATAGCAATTTTCTGTAGGATCATGACTGATTTGGTGTGATTGGTCATGTTTGATTTGAAGGCAGGTCTAGTTCAGAATTTGCCTAGCATTTGTCTGCTGCTTTTATTTAAGCAAAATTCTTGATGGAAAAGATGGCTCTGAACTCTGAACTTCTTGTGAAATGGGGAAAGCATATGATTAGGTGGGAATTACGAAGGATTCTATTTCTAGGGGTCGTGCTCAGTGCTGAGAGTCATAAAACAATTTAAAATTCATCTTTTCTTATTTGATTTTGTGAGCAATACATTCTCATGATTCCAAATGGCAACTTCAGTTCATTAATTTAACTCTTGTCCATTACTACACAGGTCTATGAGCTGGTAACAGAACTGGTCATAATACTCTTCTGAAGGCAGGCAACATGGCGGAATCGAAGGTTGGAAGTCTTAATTCTCGAACGACAAAGATCAGAAATGTCCCCATTGCTGTAACCCCAGAAGGGTTCTGGTGTTGCCCGTCCCAGGCCGTGCTCCAGAAGACGGCGAAGAACCAAAACCAGCAGGCGAAAGCAAAACCCAAAGGTGGTGCCTCGCCTCTTGCATCAAAGGCCTCATCAATTCAGAGGGCACCAACAATCTCATCCGAGAGAAGGACACACTCGACTCCGACAAGGGCTAAAATCAATTCAGAGGAGCAGAGGTGCTTGGTGCCAGAGGATGCTGCGACTAATCCACCAAAGGCGGTGAATGAAAGACCACAGAAGCAGCACAAGATATCTGTTGGATTTGGCGAGCTCGAGATGAGTGACTTGAAGGTAGTGCTGTATGGCAAGGATGGTGTTGCCGTTAAGATGAGTGTCCACAAGAACATCCTAGCTGAAAACAGTACCTTCTTTGCTGACAAGCTCTCCAGGCAATCTCCAGTGTCGAGTATAGAAGTGCCTGATTGTGAGGATGTGGAGATTTATGTCGAGACTGTTGGGTTGATGTACTGCAGTGATGTCAAGCAGAGGCTGATCAAGCAAACTGTTCCTCGTGTTCTTCGAGTCTTGAAGGTTTGCTCTAGTTAACAAAATTCATTCTGTTTTGTAACACTACTGCAATATTTAGTTTCATTATTCAGTATCAAAGGATCACACCAGAATTTAGGTTTCAGATTAGGTCACTTATATATTACTGAAGGCAGTATCCTTATTGCAGTGTGACTGGCCGTTTATTAATGAACTAATGATCCTTAAATATAAAAAAGAACCCTCATTATTCGGTGTAACTGAATGGTGCCTGCATGTCCGGTTCATGATGTTACATCAACGGGATATTGTCTTCTATACCCATAATACTACAACATGCCACTTAATCTATGGATACTGACAAAGACTGCCTTGTCCTATATATTTTGCACATACCAGTTGGTGGGGTTTGGGACAAATTTCAAGGTAGGCAGGCTGTCATGAATTATGTTATTGCTTTATGGAGCAAATGGCACAGAAGGATAATTGCACCAATCAGGCCCATGACTATATGGACCCTGGCCACACCATGCTAACGTGGGGGCGTAATTGCGATCGACCAATCTGGACTCTTCGGAAATCATAAAAATGCAGCTTTTATTTTACTTGGATTTTATTGTTCCCTTAGTATTTTTTTTTGGTTGTGCAGGTTGCGGAGCTGTTAGGTTTCCCAGCATGTGTCATGTCATGCTTAGATTACTTGGAAGCTGTCCCTTGGGTTGGGGAAGAAGAAGAGAATGTGGTCTCATCTGTTCGGAATCTTCAGAGTGAGAACTATGGTGTTAGTCCTGTACTGAAGAGGGTAGCGTCTGATCTAACAACCCACCAAATGACACATTTTCACATATCATTGAATTGGTTTTGAGAAGCAATGAGGATAGGGGGCGGCGCGAGATGAAATCTTTGGTACAGAAGCTTCTGAAAGAGAATAGCACTAGCTGTATAAGTGGATCTTCTGACTTGTGTTCTGAGACCCTCTACAGATCATGCCGGAACTGCATGGATTCCTTGTTAATCTTGTTTCAGCAAGCAACTGACAGTGATTTTGCTGAGCAAGCTCTTAATATTAAAGAACCAGTTTTCCGACAAATTGCTCTAGAAGCAGATAATCTGCTTTGGTTAGCTGAGATTTTAGCTGACAGGAATGCTGCTGATGAGTTTGCGGTCATATGGGCTAGCCAACGCGAGCTGGCTGGGCTCCACTCCAAGTTGCCAGTTAAGTCGCGCCACCTTGTCAGTTTTGTCACGGCGAGGCTATTTGTGGCAATTGGGAAAGGAGAGATGCTTCCTTCAAAGGACACAAGGAGGCTTCTCTTGGATGTCTGGTTGCAGCCTCTCATGGATGACTACAATTGGCTACAGCACGGTTGCAGGTCATTCGATCGGAAAGTGGTGGAGGAAGGTATTGGGCGGACCATCTTGACGCTCCCGCTGGAGGATCAGCAGACAATCTTGCTCTCGTGGCTTGGGAGCTTCTTGAAGGTTGGAGACAGCTGCCCCAATCTCCAGAAGGCCTTTGAGGTTTGGTGGAGAAGAACTTTCATAAGGCCTTATTCAGAGCAACAAGGTAATCGATCACAATCAGGTCGGAGTTGAGATATCAATTGGTTGCAGCAGAAAATAGCCCTGTTTCCTAGTGTAGTATATTGATGAGAAATTAGAGTGGTAATTTCTTACATCGTAGGCTGTTTGGGAGATCCCGAGTATGTGGAAGCAATGGGGATTAGTACTCTTGACTTGTGAGGATTGAGAAAGCGTGCATTGTGCTTGTGATGCTTCATATGTATGTGAAGATCTCTGAATTCTGGGTACAGAATTTGTTCTCTTGTCTGTATGTCATCAGGCATCTGTTTTCTGCTCTGTTCTGCTCCTTACAACGTTGCAGATGATGTTAATTCTACTGTGCTAAGGATCTCTTATGTAAAAACTCGATGCCTTATGCAACTGTAAATATTTTGCAGTGAAGGCATATCGGTTTATATGTGTTGATGTTGTTTGGATGGTTTTTGAAATGGTGATGAACCACGCCATTTCCCGTCGAGTTCAAATTCTTGATCATTTTCACATAAGAAGCCGCCAAATGCTGACCTGTTTGAATTAAAGTGAGAGATCTGTTGAATCGGTGTGAGAGATCACTGTGAAAAAATAACATCCGAAAAATTTAAAATATTTTTCTTACCTTCCTTATGTGAAAAAAAAAATGAAAGGAAAAGAATCCCACTTACGAACTAAGTGTTGTGAGAAGAAGAAAAGATGAATTGTAATGTAACTGGTACACTGGTGTGACACACCAAACAACACATGATGAACCAGCAAATTGCTTCAGGCAAGCAGCACTGCAACAGCATAGCAACTTGCATTGGCTCATCTGGATGCAGACCTATGAACAACCCTTTCAATCTTTCAGGGTTCTGAAAGTGGAGCCGGAATCAGTTAGCTCATCATCCTTTGGAACTCGTGGAAATCGAGGCCACCGTCGCCGTCGACGTCGTAGGCCCGAATCATGGCCTCGCAGTCGGCGACGGAACGCTTGTCTCCGAGCTGGGCGAGCACCCTCTGCAGGCCCCTGGCCGTGATCCTGCCCGCGGAATCCACGGCGTTGAACACCTCGAACGCCCTGCGCAGATCCTCCTCCTGGCCGCCCTCCCTCTCCATCAGCGCCACGAAGCCGGCGAAGTCCAGCATGTAGCCACCGTCGCCGTACGACGACGGCATGTCGTCGCCCATGGACACGAAGAAGGCGCGCAGCTCGGCGCCGGAGATCTTGCCGTCATTGTCCCGGTCGAAGTGCTGGAAGATCCGCTGCAACTCGCCGTGTCTGCTGCTGGAGCTGGACGCCCTGCCGAATGATGATGACGACGACGAAGACGACAGCCGCGTGACGGCCGCGCCCCTCGGGCTGGCCACGTCCGACTGCCCGCACATGAACGGCAGCCTGAAGCTCCGTTTGCTCGACGGCCGCTTCGCCATCTCTGTGCTGTCGCTGCTCAACCCTTTCAAGAACCAGGAATGAAGCTTGTGTCACTTCGGTTGTGCGCTGCAGGGTGCAGGTATACAAGAACCAAGTGCAGGGGGGGGGGGGGGGGGGGGGGGGGGGGGGGCTTTTATAGCCGCGCAGCTCAGCTGCTGCTTTCTGCGATCCGAAGAAGAAGAAGCCGCTGCCCATGGCATGCATCTTTGTGTGGGATTTGACCGGTCGTGATGAGAAATTGGTTGGGCCTGTCGCAACTACCTCCCTCATCAGATACTGTCAGTTTGGCATTATCTAACTCCCATCAGACAACGTGATCATGTGCTCACGATCCCTGCGCCGCCGCCCACCGAACAACGATATCTCGGAATCCGTGATTTAGGTATGGGCTTCGAGATCCAGTAGTTCAGCATTTCAATTTGCAGTTTGGGGGGCGCCTTGTGACATGACAAAGCATGGATCGGACTTTTAATTCACTGAAAATTTCAGTGTTTGAAGGCATTCAGATTTCAGAAGCTGTTGACAGGACAAGCGATGCAGTCAGACAGTCACCTTTGAAGAATGCAGCCCTCTCATATGAAACGACTTCATCAGAGACAGGGAATAAAGGAATCTGAAACTAGCTAGTACTAGTAGCAATGAGATTTTTTTTAATGAAGAGTAGCAATGAGAGTATGAGTTGAGAACTTGAGATAATTGAGTACTAATGATTGTTGTTGATCTTGTATCCTTCGAATGTCAAGTTCAGATTTGCAGTGGAGATTCAGATTTCAAGAGAGATCTGATCACGTCAGAGGGAGCAAACGAAATCTACAATTTCGATACCGCTCAGGAACAGTACAAGAATATCAAATGCAGAGCTTCCATGTGACTCTCATGGAGGTTACCAACAACTCGAACATAGGGAATGCCTATGGCACATGTTTTCGTGGCATCAACACATGGAAGTAGATGCTACTGGCTGTTTACTTACTGATAAATGACCCACCTGAAACTCATCATTGGGTTCGGGCATCTAAGATGACCTGCAGAAGCATCTTTTTGTTAGTGTCTGTTCATCCTTGTATTTGACCAGAATGAAGAAAACATTGGATGCTACCCCCTATGATGGACCGATGGACTGACAAACAGTTGACACCCGAAGTTCACCACACCGACCACAACAATACGGGCATGAATGAATGGTATGGAATCTGCATCCTTTGCAAATTGCGATAGAGGAATTCACCCATGCACAGATCTCAAGAACAATTAAGTATCTGTTGCGATTTTGGATGACTCCATATGACTTCCTTGAAACGTGCTCCCAAAAAAATCAGGAACAGAACCAAGATTACAGGGTTTTTTTTTTTTTTTTTTTTGCTCTAGAGTATGGGTAAATTGGTAACATAGCAAGCTATCAGTTTAGTTTTTATAGCGATATTCTCATTCAAAGATGTACAGAGAGTTCAATTGATGCGTGATCTATATTCTACTGAAAGATTGTAAGAGGTTTTCTATCCTTGAAGGCATGTTTTCGAATTCGAACATCTGTTCACCTGAACAGAGCTACTGCATCTTCAGCAATCCCAAACAAAAACACAATAAAGGTTTCATGTGGCAGTCGATTTGGAATCTAATACATTCTCATCGGCACTGATCAGCTCTGGCACTTTATCAAGTAGCCGGTTCATCTCTTCAGAAAATTCAAGTTTGGCTCGATTTGTCTTCCCTCCAACAACTACTGTACTTCCATCTTGCAATGCCCATATCTAGTGCAGCAGGAACCAAACCATAAATTTGTATGGTCAAGCCAATTGCAATTCTTTCGTCAATAAAGACCATGAAAAACAAAGACACATACCTGAGAGTGTGAAAGATAGCTAATGCAGGTCGTAAGCATAAGCGCACCAAAACCAGCATAAACAATAGGAACTCCTGGATCAGTCTAATGGGAAAGGAAAAAGAAGATACTTCTATTAACTGACAAACACAAATGTCTTCAAAAATAAAAATAAAAATAAAAATAAAAATAAAAATAAAAATAAAAATAAAAATGAAAAAGAATGAATCAATAGGCTACCTTAAGATCCAGTCCAGTACTGCCAATAGCATCTTCAATGAGTATTTCATTGCCATTGATCTCAATAGGCAGTTTTGAGCTTGGCCGACGGACCCCTACAAACTTACCCTCTTGATCATACAACACGATAGACTGCAAATCTCGAGCAAGCATTGATCTACAAGTCACCAAGTAGGAAAACAACACATAGTTACTCATATTAAGTTAACTTTTTTTTTAATGCAATGGCATAAGTCAACTTTTTTAGTCAAAATGAGATGAAAAATTACTTGGACATACATTCCTTTGACATTTGGATTCGACGAGTCCACATCTTCAAGTGGCAAGAATGTCCCAAAGAGCTTCTTATCCCCATTCAGTTTCAAGGGGGCCATCGCCAAATTGAAAGGGCCTTCACCATTTTTCTTCACTTGCAATGCTGAAAATCCCCAGTCTGTCTGGTAGATGGTGACCCCTCCGTATCTCAGGGGATCGTTTACTTTGATAGTCTTTCTCATCACTTCTTTACCATCAAGGTTGAATAGAGAGAGATCACTGTAAAATTGTGAGACCTGGCAACAATCCAACAATATTAGTTGCCAGTCCGTCTAGCGCATATAACTGCACAAAAAGGTTTGAAAACACTGAGCAAGGAGACCACCTCTCCACTGTCATAGTACTCCATGTAGAACCGGTTGACATGGACTTCAATATTGAAATCATCCGGCGCAACGGAGAGCACCCCTCTAGGTTTCATCACATCTCCTATAACAAAGTTCAGCCCTTGAGGCACATCCACGGAGCCTTTGAAGCTTCCTGTTGCACTTAGCGTGGCGCCAGCCATGATGAAGAGCATTGCCAAGTGCACACCTATAGGCGCATACCGACCAGCCAGCCCTTTGAAAGCATACAAAGATGGCCCCTTGGTGAATACCTGCAGTAACAGATCATACAAGCATAATGCAAAGGCCAGAGGTTGGAGCTGGATAAGAGATCATTGTGGGTGTCAATCACCTCATATCCAGCACCCATCAAGATGACTCCCAAATCCTGAATGGATGCTCGGGGAAGAGAGTCCGCAAACTCCTGCTTCCGTATTCTTTCTCCGGAATGTGTGAACGACCATCTGCAATGACACACCGGTACTCCGCAATTGATGTCACACCCATGATTCACTGATTGGCTTACCAATAACAATAAGTGGCATATACAACAAGAGCGCGACTGTACCTTCTTGCGACCTTGACCATGGGGAGCTGGGTGGTGTAGGTGCAGGCCATGAGGGACACCGCGAGGAGCGCGAGGAGGCCGAGGAAGACCGGCGAGGAGAACATGTGGTCGAACCCGGGGGTGAGGATCCACCTCCACGTAATGAAGCCGAAGACCGGGTTATCCTCGGGGAACTGCTCAAAGTAGTAGCTGGGCGCCTCTCCCTGGTCAATCACCGTTCCTGCGGTTGCGCGATTCGCAATGCCAGCCAGCACAAGAAAATGAGCAGGAAGGGGGAATTCAAGAGGGTGGCGTCAACAGAGCATCGAGAATTTTAGTCACAATCGGCATCAGTCAGTCGGGAACCTAGAGCCATGAGGCCGGCAATGGCGAACATCTCGGAGATGGCGAGCGGGAGGTTGGACAGCACCGCGAGCGTCCTCTTGGTCGCCCTCCTCACCAACGCCAGCGCCGCGTTGCCGCTGCCCACCTTGGTCGGCTTCTCACTCCCCGCCGCCTTCTCCACGGCAGCCCCGCCGTCCTGAGACACCGGTGGGGTGGCATCGAAGAAGACAATCTGCTTCTTCGCCTTGCTGGCGCCGGCGGGGATGGCCTCACGCCTCCCGCCGCCGCCGCCACTCCTGCTGCCGCTGCCCCGCGGCGCGTCGCAGGAGACATGGAGCCGGCGGGCGTGGAGGCGCGGGGCCGGGAGTCGGCGGAAGGAGGAGGGTTTGGAGGGGTTCAGGAGGAGGTAGGACGTCGGGGACGGCATCGTCGTGGGCGTGGCGGGAAGGAGCCCGGGCGCGAGGGAGTGATGCGGCGTCGCACGCTGGCTTCGTCATCCTAGCTCTCTCCCGTGGAAAAGGAGAAGACAGGACAGGAGCGTGGTATGGATAAGGCGCATCGTGTCGCGCGCGTTGCACACAAGGGATTTCTAGTTTGTTGAGTCATTTTTATTTTTCTAGAGCAAATCTATTTTAAAACATTTTAAATATACTTTAACGAGCTCTAGATAGTTTATCTAAGTTTTCTATGCCCCCAATCTATTTGTAGGATTTTTCTCAAGATTCTTAGAAGATTAAAAAAAATCGTGTTAAACCTTGTTGGGTACAGTATTTATTATATTTTTATAAAATCTAAAAAAAATTGCTAGTAAATTCGAGGAGTATAATTTAAATAATTTTATTGGTTGAGAAGGGCATAAAAGTCAAATCATGGCAATAATTTATCAAATAGGTATTTCAACAAAGTGTTAGAACACTTAGAAGCGTACGCGGGAAAGACTCAGTGGTTTATGCGCTGCACGAGGACAACACGAGGATAATGATATACTCCATAGCTAATAATTTCTACTGCCGATAAGCAAACTGACGTAGCGAGCGATGTGCCTGTGAAGTTGTAGTACTCGGGAATTCGGAAAACACCAGTTCCGGAAACAGAATTCGTGGCGTGTCGGGCCCACGAGGCCGCGAAGATAAGCACGTCGACCCGCGTGAGCGGCTGTATCTGTCACAGAATATGAACGCACGGTGCACGCACTAACAAAAAGAAAAATCCCCTCCCATCAACCCTTTGATAATTTGATTGGAACCTTCGTACGTACGCATGGCTTCTAGAATTACAGCGCGCGGTCCACGTCAGGTTGGACCTTCGCCGTCACGGGGTCGGATCGAGTCATCGGCAGGTGAGCAGCACTAGAGCAGCGGGTAAAATCAAGTGGCTTGGTGGTCGGGGCGGGCGAATGACGGGCATCCAATGCGGCAATGCGCATCCAGTTTTGGACTCGGAATACACAACACAGACCGCACCCCTCTGGCCAACCACGCGTAAACGAGAAGGATTCTGCCTCCACGTCGGTTGCCCGTGGCGCGGTGGACAGATCTGCTCCAAGCGAGACGGCGGCGTGGGCGTACGTACGTACAAGTGGGGACGGTGCACGGGTGGGTGCAGCCCCCTTCCGTCGGGTCGGGCCTCTTCTATTGGCGATTGTTTTCTACGTGCTCGCTCTCGCTCCGGTGGTTTTGGAAGCCGCTGGCCGCTAGGTTCCTGAGCTGAGCGAGACATCGCACCGAAAGCCTACAGACAATCGCGCACGCGCTCGGGCACGGCTCCCTCCGGTGCGTGAATGAATTCTTCTATTTATCTCTACTATAATTAAAAAATTCTCTAAGTCAACGACTTATAGCAGACCTACTACGAATATAATGGCTCAGATTAAAAAGTTAGAAACTGCTTCCCACACTCACACTCCCACGCCCACGTCCCTCCACCCGCACAGCCAGGGATCGAATCCCACTAGCAACAGAAAAAAGAAAAAAAAACAATATTAACACCTCAATATCCACGAAAGACAGTGTTTAGCGCCGGCGCCGCTATTCTTCGTGAGCTTCCATTTTCGTCGGCCCAAATTCTACCGATGGAAAGAAGTCACACCCATAACCCTAGTCATTCGACACAAATCCTCCCGAGCTCGCCTAAGTGCTGGCGGCGGCGCCGCTGGATGCGCTACTGTGACCGGCGAGCGGGCGAGGGTGCAATACCGGCGAGGGGGAGTCAGAACTCAGAAGTACGGTGGCGGCATGCTACGGCTCCAGCTGCTGCTCTGTTGCAGCACGGCAATGGCAAGGGACGAGCTCGCGGGAGTGCAAGCGGCAGCGCCTTCTGCTGTTGCTGCAACGTCATGTCCCAGTCCCAACCCGAGGAAAGATTAATTTTTTCATTTTTCCTTTACGTATTGGGTTGTTCGATCTGGATGTGAATGGTAGTGTTGCATTTGTAAATACGTTGCCTTAGGATTTTCCGTATTGCTGTTGTACAGTTTATTGTAAATAAATTGGCATATATATATATATATATATATATATCACATGTAGCAAGTATTTTTTATTATGCGTTAAATTACCTGATATTTAAGATATTTTTTGTTGAGCCGCTAAATAACTTAGCCCGCTATAGCTTTTCTTAGCTTTTGACAGAGGCCGGCGCTAAGGAGCTTAGCCCTTTATTTAAAACTTTGATCAGGACTCGTGGAAGACGATCGCCACTCGCGACGAATCCCAGTGCGCAAACACTGTCGGACGGCGAAGTATGACGACGCGACTCCCGCGGCCTCGCCGCGATGTCTGCGGATGTTTGCGACAGGTGGAGGCGGACTACCAGGCAGGTTGTCCCGGCCGTACTCCAATCTTGTGCACTTCAAATTTGATGGGAGGATCCTGGTACTATTGGGTTTATGGGTTTTTTTTTTTGACATGGATCTAGCCATGAGGTGAATTGTATTTGGGGATCGAGTGCTTTTATGATTTGTGATACCCTGACACAAACTTTTGTTTATGCACCAGTTTGGCGATCTAAATAGTTTAACTTAATGAATTTAGGAGTGTTCGATGCTTAGGAGTTGGTTCAGTACTGTTTTTGCAAAGTTCGGACCATTTGGGGATTTTTTGTTTGTAACGTAGAACTTTTGGGGAATTTTAGTGGATTGTCACTGTGTTGTGGGTGCCTTGCGAGGGCATAGTATTGTTAATTCAGGTATTGTTAATACATGCATACCTTCAACTCCATAAAAGAGTTTTTAAAAAGTTGATCATGGGAGGATATATCTCATATTGGAGTATTGTCGAGGTGATGACTTACATGCATACCTTCAACAGTTCAACTCTATAAAAGAGTTTCTGAAAAAAGTTGTTAAGTATTTCATCCATCGTCACTCTCCAATAATGGCAATAATCATCCAATAATATGGCAATGTCGACCAGAAGGTGTGCTGAGAGAAGTTCATTTTTTACAGCTTTAATACATTCAAAGCTTAATTTTTTTAATGGAAATCTACATGGCGATATAGGCCGGCACAAACAACTTCTGAAGTTCTTCCAGAGCCAACATGTCCAGCAAGTTCTAATACAATGCATGATGTTCCAAGTTGTCTTCCAGATTGTTGATGTCACATTTCCATCCATTACATCTTGATTCTCTTTGAAACATCGGCATGGATAATATTTTTTCTAACAATTATATTTATGTAATTTAATCTCTAACAATCAAAAGTTAAACTTTGCAAAAACAAATTGGTTGATTTATATAGTGTTTACTAGAAAAAGCCGTAGCGTTAGCACGGGCATTATACTATACTATATAAGCTACCAGTTGCTAGACCAGTTGGTTAAAGTCTCTGGAGAACTCTTTCTGTGACTGAAATTTAAAGGTTTTAGAGGACAAATTTCTAGTCAGCGGTGTAGAAAAAAAATCTTCTCACCTGCCCATGTTCAGCGGTTGCTCTGAGGTTTTCTCTCACTCAGGTGAGAAGTCATCTATCTTAAGCTAGAGACTACTACACCCATCGACGTTCCTCTCCACTCCCCGGTCGGTCCGAGTGGTGATTGTTCGACTCCGACGCATTCATGCACCATACCTATGTCACTCACACAAGTTAAAGCTAGTTCCTTTGTGGAAAAAATATTTTCAGTTTTTAGTGGGACTGTAGGAGCACTCCACTAGGCCGTACCATTTGTCTAAAGAAAATATACATTATAGTATGATGCCGGTCTCTATTACATTATACTAATAAATAATATGTACTTCACCGTTTCATAATATTCACCCTTCTATTTTTTTTCTCAAACTAATTATTATTGTCATATTACAAAGTATCATTCACTCACCAATACAACTACAACAACATCCCCTAACAAAATGCACCCGGCAATTGGGGTACAAGCTCTCCACTAGACCACACCACTTATCGAAATAAAATGTACATTCACTCACCAATACAACCACAACAACATCCCCTAACAAAATGCACTCGGCTTGTTCGTTTGACTGTTTTTGACTGATAAGCCACGGCTGATATTGTTTTGACGGTTTTTCTATGAGACAAAAACACTTTCGGAGCCAAGCGAACAGAGCGAATATGTACTTCAATCGTTTGATAATATTTACCCTTCTAATTTTTTTTCTCAAACTAATTGTCCTTGTCACATTACAAAGTATCATTCACTCACCAATGCAACCACGGGAATTGATCACATCCCCAACCAAATGCACCTGGCAATGAGGGTACAAGCCACTGAAGATCATAGTGTACCTATTATGTGGGAGTATAAGATTAGCTAGAAAGACAATCTAGCTTACCCGTCATGATATAGTATTTTTGTTTCACAATAAAATAACATAAGTCAACTTATTATCAACCATACAAATCAACAGTCGAACATTCTTATCAGCCAATGACTAGGCAAGCTTAAGCAAAGATGGCAAAAACTGGTTGAGCACGTGCTTATGCTATCTCTAACAGCATTGGCAAAAGGAGACCCATACTCAAAATGCATGTTTCACAATGTTTTAACCTGTCAAAACCAGCTCCAACAAAGTATGCAAACAGAGAACCCATTTTGGGTAGAAGGAGAGAGGGAACCCAATTTATCGTCGTCTCTCTTTGTGACCCAGATCGCTGGCACAGTGAAGACGACGTTGGAGGTGCAGTGCTGCGAGGTGGGTCCGGCGCTGCCAGGTCAACGGCGGTGCACGGTCGGCGAGGGGAGGCAGGGCGCTACCGGCAAGGCGGAACCGCGGTGGTTGCGCGGCCGGTGGGGCGCGGCCGGCTCGTCGAGGTGGATCCGCGGTGGGGAGGCGCCGGGTGGTGGAGGTGGATCCGCGACAGAGACGGGAGCTGCTTTTTATGTTCTTTATTAGAGACGATGTATTTTGGGTGTTCGACTATTCTACAGTGCGTAACTCATACACTTGTATGTGTGTTGTGTTTGGGTTCTCCTTGTTAGAGATAATCTTACGAGCAGTCAAAATCCGCAGACACTTACGTGGGAATGTAGCTATATTTTCATAATCCTATCTCCTGGCTACCTTACGGGTCAAAAACATGCAAGGAAAATGGGAGTTTCCGAGTCAGCACGATGGACTACACTCCACTGCGGCTGCCACGTCACTCTCTGCTTTTGTGTCACGCAACACTCTTCGACCTCTAGAAGCGCAGCCACTTAAACAAACCGCGAGACGCCGAATTTGCTGGGGAGACCCGATTGTGGTGGGCGCCAGCGCCAGCGCCAGCGCGCAGCCCACAGCTTTGCCCAAGCAAAACCCGCCGTTTCCATCCCCACCATGCCAGTAGGGAGTAGCTAGCGCGCGCGCGCCGACGTTGGTCACGTCTTCCTCTCCGCTCCTCGTCACCTAATCGGCTCCGGCCGCCGCGGGTCCCCGATGGCCCGATCCCACCAGCCGCCACCACCACCACCACCACCAGGCACCCAGCAATGATATAAAGCACAGGCGCTCACCAGAATCGCTAAACCCAGAGCCACTCCATTATTGTTTCCCAGAAAAGCTCCGCACCCACTAATTCTCCAAAGCAAACATTTTGCCATCATATAGCCGCGCTTAATTTGCTTTCTCCTCCCGCTGTTCCTCGCCAGGAGTGTATTTCTTCCATTCCAGCAGGCGCTTGGTGGTGGTGGTGGACTTGGGGATGAGCCGCGGGAGCAAGCTCCGGTGGCTGTGGCGTGCGCCGGCGCGGGCGCTGGGTCGGGCGCGGGACCTGTACGTGCGGGGGCTCACGGGGTGCGCGCGCTACGTCCCCTCCGACGCCGCGTTCGGGTACCCCGTGTTCGTGCCGGCGCCGCTGTCGCGGAGCCACAGCCACAGCGTCGACTGGGGCGCCGACGAGGACCTGCGGGATCTGGTCCGCGCCGCGTCGCAGCGCCGCGTGGAGCAGCGGCGCGCCGAGCTGCAGGCCGTGGCCAGGAGCCAGAGCATGGCCGCGTCGCTCTCCATGGCGCGGATCGACGAGGACGCGCCGTGCGAATTCGGGGCGGCTGCCGGCCCCGGCGCGCTGTACCCGAGGAGCCAGAGCTGCGTCGGCGACGCCGCGAGGAGGAGGGCCCACCCCCACCGCGGGCACGGGAAGGTGATGGCCTTGGTCTGACGGAGCTGCAGCTGCTGCCCGGCCGTCGTCAGTGACACAGTGTGTGCGATCGTGTCATGCGCTGTCTTCATCATGTGAATACTCGAAAAGTTTGGATATTTTTGCTGTCTGCCAAAGCATCTGCCGTCCTTTCAGCGTTGGATTCCACAGCAATTCATGCACAAGTAGCATTCTCACCTGCTCGGCTGCTCGTATATTTGCCTTTAATTTTGGCAATATTTGGCGCCTCGCGTTTAAGAATAGCACTTGATCGATCGCTTGCACTTGAAGGCCCGGACACAGCTCTGGCTTTCGATGTAGAAGTTGGTCCAGGATCGCGCTCAAGAGAGAGGGCAGTTGGGTGAGGTGGGATTTCTTTACTGGGAATGCTGAAACTATACACAACTCTTTTACAGTATAGCTCACGGTCCTCGTTTGCATTGCAAGCTGAAACAATTATGAGGAAGAAGAACTCTAAGACTATACAGCACAATGAAACGATAATGACCATGAATGGTCTAACAGCAACAATAATATGGTACCATAGCTGATAAACTAAACTGACAAATTTAAACAAATAAAGCCCCGTAGGAATGAGACCTTAGCATGTGTCGAAAACACGTCAACTCTCACTCGCCAGTCGCCACTGTTGTACACCAAGGAAACCCTCCGCAAACTCCCCAAGATAGCTAGCTGAGTCGCTGACTGCTAGATATTGTCTGGATGGCGGAATCGTCAAATTGAATTACCAAAGTCAACCCTTGCGCTTTGTGATTATGGGGAAAGTGGAGCCAGCAAAACAAAGCTGGTGAGTAAATTGTACGACAGTAGGCAAGCCATACCTTATTTTGACATCTATGAGTAGGTGAACTTTAGGCCTATTATTAGTGCCTTTGATGTCCTCAAGATAATCATCAGATGCATTACAAATGAAGAAAAATGTTCCAAGGAGAATATTAAGAACACCCTGCCCACAGGAAAATTTCAGATAGCCACCCTCTCCGTATCAAGAAACCATCGTTGAGTGCTACTGTACAACAATTGCTAAGAGATACATGTGCCCATATATTAAAAAAGGGTCACCTACACCGTGATCACGTAGAGCAACACCTAATCACAAGAGATCATACATACAAATTATACTGCATAAAAATTATTAAAGCATCTCTAGCAGTGACCATATTCAAGCCCCAAATTAAAATTTAAGAGTGAAAAAAAAAACCTAGCTCCAACAAGGCCCCTAATCAAGCTCTCAAATTTGGGTGGCCCTCAAATTCACGCTGCAGCCCTCAATCCTGCGGCCATTGCTCTCGACCCACAGTTTGGTTGTTTTCTGCCACGTGCTCTGTAGTTGTGGCGAGCGACAACGGCTCCTCCTCCTCCGGCGAGCGGTGAGGCTGCGATGAGCACCCAAGGCAACACCCTAGCGCACTCTGGCTTTCTCGCGCACGAACGTACTCCTCCACGGCGCTCGGGCTCCTCCTTATTCCTTCACGGTGCAGTCTGGACTCCTTGCTACTCCACACTTCCACACCTGCGCTCATCGGCCATCGCCCACTGCCTCCTCGTCGGTCAGCCTGCAAGCGAAGCGGTTCGGGTCGCCCTAATCATGATCCCCCGCTCCTTGTATTATAAAAGTGGGTCAGGGTCCAACCTGATCCTTTTGAGCAGATGTGCAGATGATCCAAGGTTATCCACGCGTTGAACCTATTACAATCACTGCACTCTCAATAGTATTGTATTGCTTAATTGTCAGACGTATGAGTGTTGTTGTTCACGTAGTGCTGCATCGACTTGCTAGTGTTGTTGTTTGCCATTGGCTGGAAGCGAGTGCCCTTCAGTGCGTGCGCCTTGCCGCCTCTGTGCTGTGAGCCGCCCGTTCGCTGTGCTGCTGCCGTGCGCGGCACCAGTGGCCGCGTCGAGATGCCCAAACGCTCCGCCTCGCCTGCGCAAGCTAGGCCGCAGCTACGCGCCGCTCCGCCAGCGCGCTGTGACTGCTGCCACAAGCCTCGCTAGCCCGTGCACCGGAGCTGCTGCCGTGCGCGTGCCTTCCTGGGCCGTCGCCGCCGGGAGCTGTGCTGCAAGTGTCGTCGGGGCCGCGCCGCCCTCAGGACCGGCCACCGCCGCGCCATGAGCAAGGGCCGCAGGTTGCATGCGTGAGAGCTAGCACCCGACGGGTTCCCTAGACGGAGCCGCAGGCAACAACAAGCCGGCCGGTCAGTTGCGACAGCGCACGACACTACAACGGAGAGAGGAGCGACTCGGGGTTCGATCAGGGTTGATGGGGTCGGAACCTGTTGCCCCACGGCTTTATGGGGTCGAACCGCTTCGCTCCGTGGGTCAATTTTAGGAGCGGGTCGAGTTCGCAAGAGGGTCGACCCGAACCCCTTGCAGGCCGACTCGTCGGTTTGTCCGTCTCTAGCGCAACTCCACCAACCGGCTAGATTGAGGAGGATTTGCTCGCGCCGAAACTATTTGTCAACCGAAGACTATTTTACAAAACAAACCTATTGATATAAAATAGTCTATAATTTAACAATATGATGCTACAGTAACCATATGTTAATGATGGATTAATTAAGCTTAATAGATTCGTCTCGTGAAGTATTACATGACGTTGTAATTAGTTTTATAATATAAATTATATTAAATCATTTAATTAGTACAAAACATCCGATGTGATAAGAGACTACTCCCTCTGTCCCTTTTTCTTCGTTGTTGACACAAGTGACAACCTATACGCAGATAGTGCTCTACACCTGGACTACTGCCCCAATAACAAACAAAGAGGGACAGAGGGAGTACAAAATAGTCAGGCAACCAAACACCCCTTGTTCCCCTGGTGCTAATAAGATTGAGAATGGGTAAAGGAGAATGATGTGTGGGTCCTTCATGTTAGTGTATACTGAAAATTATATGAGCGCATCTATTTAAGGGATTTTGTTAGGGTAGACGATTAAAATTGAGCTCTCAAAAACAAGGGAGACCCACCAAATCAAAACTAGGGGCCCTACTTTGAGGGACTGTGCTAGAGATACTCTAAGTATTCACATCCAAGCGATTATGCAATTCTTAGGTGCTGAAAAATAGGGAATGATACCTTTGGAGCTCACTATTCTCGAGAAATACATCTGGGGGGATGGGATGGACATCCAAGTTTTCACCCACACTCCTCGGAGGTGATGCATAAATATAAGATGGGATTGCCACAAGCTACTGAAAAAGGAGATGCTTCAATTTGTGTTTCGATGGTTGGACAAATATTGTTGTTGATGTTCATGGTGAGGCACTGTGTTAGCTAGAAGAAAGAGTATTAGCTGCTCACGCCGTCTTGGCCTCAAGTCCTTCAGCGTCGTTGCATGGCAAAGATGCTGCCCTCGCATGGTGAGAGATATGATGACCGCCTTGGTCTCGCTAGCTCCACATAGTAACGGAACTAGGGGGACAGCAGGGGCCACGCCCCCCTATACAACACCATGGTTTCGATCGTTAGTCTCTAATAATCTTTCGTCTCTTAAAATTTATTCTCAAATAAATGTTTATCTCAAATCATTCAAAACCTAGCAACCACCGGGATAGAAGCTTTATAAGGCTTGGGTCCTGTTTAAATTGCTTCAAAATTCCAAAACTTACAAGATTTTTGTCATATTGAATCTTTGGACGCATTCATGAAACATTAAATATAGTTAAAAATAGCTATATAGTTTGTAATTTGTTAGATGAATTTTTTAAATCTAGCAACTCTATAATTAGACAATAATTATTAAATACAGGAATCACTATATTACTTTATTACTTTGTATTGTAAATCCTCTTTTGAATCTAAGGGCGTGTTTGGTGAAGCTCTCGCCGGTTCCGGCTCTGCTACTACTGTGGCGGAGCCCGGAGCACAAAAACATAGCTCCTCCGGCTCTTTCGTTTCTCATTTCAAATTTGCAGGAGCCGGAGCCAGTTTTTCATAAGCTACAGTGTTACACAGTACAGTACTTGAGAAGAAGGAGCCGGAGCCCCACCAAACAGTCTCTAAACAAGCGGTAGATAAACGTGGCACACACTACTACGTGGGTACGCGTTCATCAGAGTCGTGGACTTATCAGACACGGCTTCACAGTTCACACCCGGGGCACAGCCGCCGCGGGCCCGGCACCATTATCTGCCCTGCGCCGCGGCCGCGGCCGCGCCCTCCCACAACAAACCAACCCGGCACGCTACGCTCACCGTAACCCTATCGCCCGGCGACCGGGACGACCGCGGATGGACCGCCTCGTCACCTTCTCCCGCCGCCGCCGCCGCTGGATCCTCCTCGCCGCGGCCGGCGCGGTGGCGGCCGTCGGCGCGTACAAGATCTACCACCACCCGGCCGTCGCGGAGCGCCGCCGCCGCCTCGTCCGCCTCGCCGCCGCCATCGCGGCCTTCGCCGACGCCGCCGCGTCGTCCGCCGATGCCGCGGCCCTGGTGGCCTCCGATCTCGCCGATTTCGTCCGGTCCGACGCGGACGAGGTCCCCCGCAGCGTCAAGCAGCTTGCCAAGCTCGCCGCCTCTCCTGAGGTCTCCGCCACCGTCTCCACCCTATCCGAGGCGGTGACCTCCGGGATGCTTCGCGGCGCGGGATCCTCTAGCTCCGGGCCTGGATCCGGCGGTACCGTGGCCCTCTCCGATCGTCTCATAGACAAACTCTTCTCCGAATCAGGCGAGCGCCTCGCGTCCGCGGTTGCTGGGAGCTTCGCCCGCCATCTCGTGCTCGCCTTTTACTCCGCTCCTTCACCTCAGGGGGAGGCGTCCTCCTCCCCGACGATGTGGGTCAACGTCGTCGCCACCGGAAAGTGCCGGAAGGCGATAAGCAACTGGGTTGAGGTCTTCGTGGGCACCGCTGTGAGGGAGTTCATTGACAAGACCATCCACATCAACACCTACGAGCAGCTCTTCGAAGGGCTCACTAATCCGAGACATGATGCCAAGGTTAAGGAATTGCTTGTTTCAGTGTGCAATGGTGCGGTTGAGACTTTGGTGAAGACCACTCACCATGCCCTGTACAATACTAATGTCAATTTGGATGCAAATGGTAGTGCTAGTGGCAATGGCAATGGAGTTGGGGAAGGGTGGGTGGCGACGGTGTCGAGCACGTTGGCAGTTCCCAGCAACAGGAAGTTTGTGCTTGATGTTACAGGGAGGGTTACATTTGAGACAGTGAGGTCATTTCTGGAGTTTGTTCTTTGGAAGCTGCAGGATGGGGCAAGGAAGGGTGGTGACTCTGTGGTTGATAGTGGGCTGCGGGTTGTCAGGTATATGAGCGATAAGTCGATGGTTATAGCTACGATCTGCATTACATTGTGCTTACATGTGTTGAATGGGACTAGGCTCTTGATAACAGCTTGAGAGTGTACTGCTTGTTTGGCTTTCCTAATTCAGCACATTGGTTGTATAAAACTGTAGGAATCATACTGAAACTGTAAATAAATCCAAAAAGAGTGGAAAAAAGATAAATTGTGGTGCAAGATTCTGCTATGCCTGTATGCTTGAGATTGGTCTGCACGGCTGTAGTGAGAGAGTTATTGATCTACTAGTGTTGTGGGGGGTCGAGTTGATCCACTAAATTGTGTGCTTTTGTATCTCTTGTCATCGATGATGTAAAACAGAGCTGGCCTCTTATTTAATTATGTAATGTCTCAACTTTGTTTTCTATGATTTGAGTTATTTACTCACTACTGGTTTTGTGTAGTGTATTCGGTATTGGTCGATGAAATGGTATCTTATTATCTTGATCTTGACTTCGAAATATTCACAAAATCCTAGTCGTACCAACTTGATATCCATCTCTGTTTTTTTTCTTCTTTATATAATATACAGTATAAGGAAAGCAGGAGCACTGCTCGTTCCTTTGCTGGTTACTCGTCTTGATTTTGCAACAGTCATAAATCCTAGTCATCTAAACCATAATTTATATGGCACGATATAGCAATCTACACTCTGGTGACTTGGTGGTGAATCTGATGCTCACTTGATCTACAGGTGTATTCCAGAGATGGAGTAATTTATTGGACATAGTTCTCCATCTTAGCCTTTATCTATTGACAGTTTTTTTTTACTAAATCTGTCAGATTTTATACGTTTGACTGTGCTTTAGGGTGCTACAAGCCTACAATTGTCACTACCGTGTCGCATTTATAATTTTTTTTTACAGATTTAACCACAAAAAATTCTGTGGACAGATAACTAGACACTCTGTATAAGTAATATGCTGTTATTTTCTCTTCTTATTGACACGGAATTACACGATCTGTCGGTAGATCCAGATGTCTTCTGCAACTGTTCACGATTCATACTTCGCAAGAACATTTCCTATTTTTCCGCAAAAGCTTGGAACCTTTTGGGCTTAAATAAATGACAACTGAATTTGAATGTACAACTGAATTAGTGTCATATTTATGATATGATCTAGCAATGTACAACTGAATTTATTTTATCTCAGCTCGTCCGTCTTGGGACGTCACTTTGGATTTTGAATGCAGGTAGCTTGCTTAATTGAACATGTTTCTGTTTCACTGTGCATCTTTACCGGGTTGCCGCATCTGCTTTTCCTCCTGCTGCTGCTGTTCGGGGTGCGTGGATCTTGGGGTCCACTAGACAACTACATCTGCGGGGATGGGCCAAATAGATACGGTGGTTTTGGTGGGGAAGGGGCCGAGGCAAAAGCAGCCCCGGGCCAGGCTGAATTCCAGGCCAACTACTGCGCATGCCTAGAAATGGGCCTCCATAAAGGTAAGGGGCCCTGTTCTGATCAGAAACTTATTTTTAGGGTGTGCATGGAAAAGGAAAGGGCCTCCAATTCTCAAAAAGGCAATGGGGCCCTATTCTGATCAGAAACTTTGGGCCTCCAGCATCGACATTGACTTATCGACTGGCGCTGTCTACCGAAGACAACGTGAACGGGTGAACACCAACATTTGCTGCACCTCGTAGCTTTGGCCTTTCGGCATACCTTGTGTGAGAGTTGCAGTGTGTCTACCTTTTCTAAGGTATGTAGTCTAGCAAAAGCACCCGCAATCAGTGGCGGAGCCAGAGCTCAAAGGAAGGAGGGGCCGGTTGGAGCTCTATTTCTATCCTTTTCTTTAGCTACAAATTTTTTAAGATTGTCAATCAATATTCCCTCCATTCTAAATTATAAGTTATTTTAACTTTTTTCTTAAAGTCAAAACATACCAAATTTATATTTTAAATTTATAATATTTACGACACTAAATAAATACTATTACATTCTTCATTAATTATATTTTCATAGTATACCTATTTGATGTTATAAGTCTATAAAATTCTCTTTGTAGTTTTGATTAAACTTAAGATGCTTTTACTTTCCAAGAAAGTTGAAATAACTTATAATCTAGAATGCAACAATTATTCAATAGGGAACAAATATTTAAGAAATAGAAATTACATCCTTTAAACATATAAGCTACCCAAACATTAACCTAATTATTTGGGTGCTTGTGCTTCTGTTTGAACATATTCGAACTAACTAGCTAGAGACTTCGTAAGATCTCGAGAGCTTGTCACAAGTTATGTTATTGAATTAAATCAGTGTGAGACTTTTGAACGTGCGGTTCTAGATCACATGGCAGTGCAAAGGCACTACAACACGAGTGCAAGAAGACAATGAGAGAAACAAGCAATCAAGCTTCTAATAAGCGAAAATCAACACTAATACTACTAAATACTCCCTCATACATTATAGAAAGTAAATATATATGCACAAAACCATATAGATATGAATATATTCATTGAAAATTCATCTAGCTAAGGGGGGCCGCAGCCCACTATGGCCCATGTGTGGTTTCGTCAGTGCTCGCAATGACCAACTTATAAGCTTTAAGTATTTTTTTTCGTATTTCAATAGAAGAGAGAGAAAAATAGCTCTTGATTAAGAGCTACTCCCACACTCATACACGTACTCTAAAATCATATGAGAGTGCTACGTAAACCTAATCATTATATAAGTCATTGTTAAATATACTAACATTATTGAACAGGTTGACTGAGAATTAGTACTAATTATACTATTGCGGATGCACTAAAGGAAGCAACCTTAGCCGCATTTACTTACCAATGGCCAAAGCCATGGTTAATTTGGATTTGGACTGGATTGGGATTCTATAAATCTACTATCACCTATCATCTACAGGTTCAATTGGATTACGGGAATATTATTCTGTTTGGACGCGGAGATTTTTCTCTATTCTTGTGATGAACACTTTACAACAAAATCGTCAAACCCTTTTCTTTTTAAGATCAGCGTATGATACAACACCCAATTTTAAATTTGTATATCCATATAGGCCGTGACATCCTTCCTTTTGTCCATCACTACGACAGCTCTCTTGTTTGGCCACAGGTCGCTCGCTCGCTCGCTCATCCTCCAATCTCGGCTCCTTCCGCTCCAGTAGTGGTGGCACCAGTAGCCTCTCAGACGGGAGCACCTTCTGTTGGAATATGATCCGAATTATAACGTGAGTGCGGACGTCTAAAGGGTACATGATTCGGGTTATGTTTATTAGCGGATTTGTTTCTGTGTTGGACTGCAGTCAGTCAGTCCATCCTATAAATACATCTTGTAAGACGACTCACTGTATTCCCTGCGTTCTGTAAACACTCTCCTCATACAGTGAAGATCGTCGGTTGGCGCCCGTGGTTTTTTTCCCGCAAGGGTTTTCCACGTAAAATCTGTGCCTCGTGTGCGATCTTGTTTGATTATTCTCTAACAAGTGGTATCTAGAGCCTGACACGAGATTAGATTGAAAAAAAAGTTAGGATTAATTCCCTGTTCTTCGGTCATGCCGCTGCCGCCGTCAACAAATCGATCTGCTCCGTTGCCGCCGGCGAAGGAATCAATCTACGCGACTTCGAGTTCGTCTCGGAGGCAGACTCAGTCCGTGCGGTCGTCTTGTTTTTTATCTGCTGTTCAAGGCGCAACGTATTTCTACGCCACGTGCACACGTGGATCGGCCTCAGGCTCCGTCGTGTTGATCGGCGGCCGTCCCATCTGCAAAAGCTGAGTTGTGCATTGCTTTCTAGTGGCAGGAAAAAAACTGCTCTCGGATTTGCTGCTGCACGTCATTTGCCGCACAAGGATCAAGGTCACGGCGATTCTCTCTCTCCTGTTACTGACGGTTGAAAGAATTAGTGGTGGAATTTTTTTTTTCTAAGTGCACACAAGTTCTGTACGAGGGGTTATTTTTTTTCTGGAGTATTGCTGTGATTTTTTCACCATGTCTTCATTGAAGTATGATCTTCCACCTCTGGATCGCGACACAAGGTTCGCTCTTTGGCAAGTCAAGATGCGAACAATTCTTACGCAGGCTGACGTGAATGATGCTCTTGATAAATTCGGTAACAAAGATTCAAAGTCTTGGACCGATGATGAGAAGAGAAAAGATCGTAAGACCTTGACTCAAATTCAGCTTCATCTTTCAAATAATATTTTGCAAGATTGTCTACAGGAGAAAACTGCAGCTGCTTTATGGCTCAAGTTAGAGTCGATTTGCATGTCTAAAGATTTGACAAGCAAAATGCATATGAAGATGAAGTTGTATACACACAAGTTGCAAGAGGATGGTTATGTGATTAGCCATCTTACGACCTTCAAGGAGATCATTTCTGATCTAAAAGCTATGAAGATAAAATATGATGATGAGGATTTGGGTCTTATTCTTTTGTGCTCTTTGCCTAGTTATTATGCAAACTTCAGAGATACACTGTTATACAGTCATGATACGCTAACTCTTGATAAAGTTTCTGAGGCGTTGCATGCTAAGGAAAAGATGAAATTGATGGTGTCTTCTGAAGGTTCTGCTTCCAATGGAGAAGCGTTGTCTGTTTGTGGGAGGACAAAAAATAAATCCAGAGTGGCAATAGAGGCAAAAGTTCCAGTGGTTATAGAGGCCGATCGAAATCTCGAAGCAAGGGAGATAAATTTTGCAAGTATTGTAAGAAGGATAATCACTTTATCGATGAATGTTATAAATTGAAAAATAAAGAGAAAAAAGCTGGCACATATAAAGAGAAAGGTAAATCTAATGATAAAGGTAATGCTTCTGTTGTTGCTTCTAAGGCAGATTATTCTGATGGTGATTCGCTAGTTGCTTTTGCTGGATGTGCTAATAGTGGTGATGAATGGATTCTTGATTTTGCTGCTTCATTTCATATATGCATTAATAGAGATTGGTTTGTCACCTATGATTCTCTTCAAGGTGGAGGTTCTGTCAGGTTGGGTGATGACAGTCCACGTAATATTGTTGGCATTGGATCTATTCAGATCAAGATGCATGATGGCATTGTCAGAACTCTTACTGATGTGAGGCATGTTCCAGCTATGAGCAAGAATCTTATTTCTCTGAGTACTCTTGATAGTAAAGGGTACAAGTACTCTGGTGGAGATGGAGTTTTGAAGGTGTCAAAGGGTTCTCTTATTGTGATGAAAGGTGAATTAAAATCTCCAAATTTGTATCGTCTTCGTGGTACTACAATTACAGATGATGCTGCTGTAATTTCTGATTCATCATCTAATTTTGATGCTACTAATCTCTGGCATATGCGTCTTGGACATATGAGCGAGAAAGGCTTGTATAAATTGTGCAAGAGAGGTTTTCTTGATCAACATAGCATCAGTAAGTTGAAATTTAGTGAGCATTGTATTTTTGGCAAACACAAAAGGGTGTCTTTCAATACCTCTACTCATAAAAGTAAAGGTATTCTTGATTATGTGCATTCTGATTTATGGGGACCATCTCGCAAGCCTTCTAATGGTGGTTCACGTTATATGTTGACGATCATTGATGATTATTCTCGTAAGGTATGACCTTATTTCTTGAAGTATAAATCAGAAGCATTTTTAGCATTTAAAGAGTGGAAGATTATGATTGAAAATGAAACTGAGAAGAAAGTTAAAAAGCTTCGCACTGATAATGGGACGGAATTCTGTTCTAATGAGTTTAATGCATATTGCAAGTCTCAAGGCATTGTTAGGCACTACACTATTCCTTATACGCCTCAACAGAATGGTGTAGCTGAGCGTATGAACAGAACTATCATCTCCAGAGCCAGTTGCATGTTGTCAAATTCGGGTTTGAATAGGCGTTTTTGGGCTGAAGCTGCTTCCACTGCTTGTTATCTTATTAATCGTTCACCCTGCATCCCTCTTGATAAGAAAACTCCAATTGAGATATGGTCTGGTTCTACAGCTGATTATTCGCAATTGAGAGTTTTTGGTTGTTCTGCCTATGGTCATGTTGATAATGATAAATTGGAGCCTAGAGCTGTTAAATGCATATTTCTTGGTTATCAACCTGGTGTTAAAGGTTATAAATTGTGAAATCCCCAAACTCGTAAAGTTGTTCTTAGTAGGAATGTTATCTTTAATGAATCTACTATGTATTATGACAACTTGTCTGTTGATGCTACTACTGAGGGAGAGAAAATAAGTGTGCAGGTGGAGCACTTGATTGATGCACCAGATGCTGATAATGTTGTTGTGCAAAATGCACCTATTGCTGAAATTTCTCCAATTGTTGATGATTCTTCTCTTGTTGAGCATTCTTCTCCAGTTGTGTAGTCTCCACAACATTCTATTGCTGTTGACAGAGTTAGAAGGCTGCCCAAATCTGTTAAAAGGTATATTGAAGAATGCAATGTTGCTTATGCTATGAGTGTTGCAGAAGATATTGAAGGTAATTCAGAACCTTCTAATTATAATGAGGCTATTATTTCTGCTGATCACAACAATTGGATGACCGTTATGCAAGATGAGATGGAGTCCCTTGAAAAGAATGGTACTTGGGATTTAGTAAGATTGCCTAAGGATAAAAAGCTTGTCCGTTGTAAATGGATTTTCAAAAGAAAGGAGGGTATTTCTCCAAGTGAGCCAGCAAGGTATAAAGCAAGGTTGGTTGCTAAAGGTTATAGTCAGATTTCAGGTATTGATTTTAATGATGTCTTTTCCTCAGTTGTTAAGCATAGTTCTATTCGTACTTTGCTTAGTGTTGTTGCCATGCATGATTATGAACTTGAGCAACTAGATGTTAAAACTGTATTCTTACATGGGGAGTTGGAAGAAGACATTTATATGAGCCAACCTGAAGGTTTTGTTAATCCTGAAAAAGAAAACCTTGTTTGCAAGTTAAAGAAATCGCTTTATGGTTTGAAGCAATCTCCTAGGCAATGGTACAAGAGATTTGACTCTTTCATGCTCTCTCGTGGCTTTAAGCGGTCTGATTATGATAGCTGTGTTTATTTGAAGATTGTTAATGGCTCAGCTATTTATCTGCTTCTTTATGTTGATGATATGTTGATTGTTGCTAAAGAAAAATCAGAAATAGCTAAATTAAAGGCACAATTGAGTAAAGAATTTGAGATGAAAGACTTAGGTGAAGCTAAGAAAATTCTTGGTATGGAAATTACTAGAGATAGAAAATCTGGTAAGTTATACCTCAGTCAGCGAGGTTATATTGAAAAGGTTATTCGTCGTTTTAATATGCATAATGCAAAACCAGTGAGTACTCCATTAGCTACATATTTCAGATTATCCTCAGCTTTATGTCGAGAGTCAGATGTTGATATTGAGTACATGTCTAGAGTTCCATATTCCTGTGCAGTTGGTTCTCTTATGTATGCCATGGTTTGTTCTCGTCCTGATTTATCTCAAGCATTGAGTGTTGTCAGTAGATTCATGGCTAATCCTGTTAAGGAGTATTGGAGGGTTGTTCAATGGATTTTTAGATATTTGTGAGGTACTTCTAATGCCTGTTTGCAATTTGGGAAATCTAGAGATGGACTTGTTGGTTATGTTGATTCTGATTATGCTGGTGATTTGGATAAGAGGAGGTCTCTCACGGGTTATGTTTTTACCATTGGTGGTTGTGCTGTTAGCTGGAAAGCAAGTTTATAGGCTACTGTTGCTCTGTCTACTACAGAAGCTGAATATATGGCTATTTCTGAAGTTTGTAAGGAAGCTATTTGGTTGAGAGGTTTATACTCTGAACTTTGCAGGGTTACTTCTTGCATTACTATACATTGTGATAGTCAGAGTGCTATTTGTCTGACTAAAGATCAGATGTTTCATGAAAGGACTAAGCACATCGATGTGAGATATTATTTTATTCGAGGTGTTATTGTTGAAGGTGATGTGAAGGTATGCAAGATAACTACTCATGAGAATCCCGCTGATATGTTGACAAAGTCTGTTCCTGAAGCTAAGTTTAAGCTATGCTCACGCTTAGTTGGTATTACAGTTTAAGTCCTAGCAACTTTTGGCGCCGGTGATTATTTATTATTGAAGTGAGTTGATTGATGATACTTCATTTGTTACAAGATGGAATTCGTCTCAAGGTGGAGTTTGTTGGAATATGATCCGAATTATAACGTGAGTCTTGTGGGGATGCCTGGAGGACCCATGGTTCGGGTTATGTTTATTAGCGGATTTGTTTCCGTGTTGAACTGCAGTCAGTCTGTCCTATAAATAGATCCTGTAAGCCGTACGGGAAGAGTAGATGACTCATTGTATTTTCTGCGTTCTGTAAACACTCTCCTCATATAGTGAAGATCGTCGGTTGACGCCCGTGATTTTTTTTCTCGCAAGGGTTTTCCAGTATCTCGTGTACGATCTTGTTTGATTATTCCTAAGACCTTCGTTCCAACGAGCGGCCGGCCCGATGACACGGGTGCTGGCAGGGTGCAGTGCAGACACACGTCGCTGCCGGCGGGGCCGGGGCCAAAGCTAGCACGCCGCGCCCCTGCCGCGAGCACCCTATCTATCTAGCTAGCTATATCCGCGCAGCTTCCGTTGTCACACCAGCACAGCACACCACCGGGTGCGGTGACGCCGCGGGATCCCAGGATTATACCTGCCGTGATCCGCTTGGCCGCCGGCCGCGGCCTCGCATCGCATTTGCTCACCTCACCCCGCAACGAGCTCAGCAAAGACTCCCGGCGCCGCAACCGCCGCGTCCAATGCGCCTCCGCCATATGCTCATCCGCCACTGATGCCTGCCTGCAACCTCGCGCTGGCCTTTCTCCTCTCTTTCTTCTATCTCTCTCGCCTTAATTTGGCCACTCCTGGAGCTTCCTTCCTTATCTCGCACGCCGACGCCGATCTCGCGGCTGATGATCGATGGATCGCGGCTGGGCAGCTGGGGGCCTGGAAAAGGAGGCGGTACTGGCAGTGGCAGCACAGCGTAGATAAAGCAAAGAAGAACCTTAAAAACGAAAGCCGTGCGGGCAGGCGCACGACATCCTTGCTGAAATCTTTGCTTTTGCCCGATGGTTCCAATCAAACCTTTGGCCTGCCTATCCAGACGCTACATGTAAAAGAAACAAAGGAGGAAAAAAGCGGCCTTTTCTGCTCCTGGTCCTGTCCAAAAAAGCTTTTCATTTTCTCTAGCTAGCAGCAGCATTGCTGCCGAGGGAACAGAGGAACACCCCATGTGTGAGTTGCTCCGTCCACTAAATAAACCGCTCGCTGGCTTTAGGTCGCTGCTCGAAAGATCAGTGCTTTGCGGCAGCTGGTTGGTTTTGGTTTCAGCGTTGCGTCGTGGTTGATGGAATTCAACCTGGAAAAGATTAAGGAATCGGATCGGTCTTCTTCTCTCTTCTTTTCTCTTGTAATTTCTTTAACGCCGGAGTTCTTATCCGCTGGTAGATTAAAGAGTGGTTTATCGTACTTCCTGGAGGCCGGTGATGACTACTGCTGATGAGCTAGTGATCGAGCGTACGTAGTGGCAGTGTCAACGCTAGCTTTATGTGTTGTTGTGCACCCCGAAATGTTGGAATAAAATTTTGGAGCGGATAAGATGTATGCCGTGTGAAAATTGGCCACGAACGTTAATTTAGAAGCACTTTAGCAAGCACCTCGCGGCTTTGGTTGCTGGTTTGTTTGAATTAGAAGCTCTTTCTCAACGCATGGAATACAGGAGTAGTACTGTAGTGACTTAACATTATTATTTTGATCCAGTGCTGCGGAGAGAGGATCGGCGCGGTTGATGGAATACAGGAATACACGGCACGATTGGCTTAAATGTACCGCCAATATAGGGCGTTATTAAGTCAATCGCAAGGTATGATGATTTTTGAATCGACGTTACACACTGACAGTTTGTTAGAGTAATAGGACATATTATCTAGCCACATGATGTGTTAGTCCTATATACCCTATATAATCAGCCTACGAGGCTTAATGCAATATATCCAATATTCCACCACTTATATTATCCTTAATGGTATCTTTCGCCTAGGTTTAGATCCTAACCCTAGCCGCCTCCGCTTCCGCCGCGCGCCCCCAGGGAGGAATCTCCCATCATCATCAGGCCGACGTCGCCTCATCCCCGGACTCGTCGTCGGGCTGTCATCGCCAAGCTGTCGTCGCCTCGTCCCCGGACTCATCGTCGGGTTGCCGCCGCCTCGTCCCCGAACTCGTCGTCGGGCCGTCGTCGCTTCGTCCTCGGACTCGTCGTCAGGCTGTCGTCGCCTCGTCCCCGGACTCATCGTCGGGCCGCCGTCGCCTCGTCCCTAGACTCGTCGTCGAGCTATCGTCGTCAACCCCTTCTTGATCTTCGTCGCATGCAGGTAGATGGATCTCGCCCCGTCCCGCGCCGCCGTGGTGGCGGTCAGGCCCAACAACACGCTTCGATCATAGGCTTCCATGGAGGCAGTCACATCAAGCATGTCGCTGCTATCGGACGGATCTACTCCACCACGTCGACCACATCTACGTCGACGTCTTCGACCCTGCGCGTCCATGACACGTCGTGCACCCCGCACAGTCCGATCGACGTTGGGTACACCCGATCCCTGCTACTGTATCTTTTTCGTTTGCCCGATCACTGATTGGGATTGAGTCATCCACTGCTCGTCGATCTTGCGCGTACTACTTTGGCATCGCGTTGAGTCGGACACGTATCTTCTCCGAGCAACAGTGTTGCATGCTTGCTGTTGTGTCGTCTCATCGGGCCGCAGCATCGCCGCCCGTGTGTCCGCTTCGTCATTGCATCTACATCCTTGTCCCCTATACATCGACATCTGTGTTGCGCAATCTTTGCTGCGTCGTCCGTCTACACAAGGTCTTCATTCTGCTGATTAGGTCTTCGTCATCGAGCTGCCACTACCAGCGCCGTCGTCGAACCCTGCTCGCCGGCCACCCCTCGCGTTGTCGTTGAGCCATGCTCGCCGATGTGTTCCCTACCTCATTGCTTCTTCTTCGTTCAACACAACCACGTTACGTTGCCGTGGTTGGGGCCCTCTCCCTTGTACGCCCGGCAACACCGACGCGTGCTTTTGACCCTGACGCGCTGCTAGGTCTGGCAAATCCAGACAGCGCATCGGCGCACAGGTGGCTTGACTGATTTCGGCATCGACCCTCCCGTTCCCGCCCCGTCTGCCTCGATTGCATCGTGATCTTTCGTCTACATCTTCGACGGCCCTGACTGCGTCGACTTCGGCATCGCTCCCTTCCACGACGACTGCCTCGACGCGTCTCCGTCATCACCATGGCGCCCCTTGTGCGCCTACGCCTGCAACTCCATCGACATGGCAACCCAACAACAACTACGTCGACCTCGGCAATCTTCAGCATGACTTCTACGACCACGACTATTGCGCCCTCACGCTCGGCTATCTTGACATCGGCATAAAGCGCTACCGCCTTGCATGAAGGCTCATCGGCTTCTTCTCCAGCCATAGCATACGCGCGCATCGACTGTTATGACTGCAGGGGATGTTAGCTTGTCAGCTTCTTCTCTAGTCTCACCGTATGTACCGCTTTCGCTGTGACTACGGGGGGTTGTTAGAGTAATAGGAATAGTACCATGTTGCCTAGCCACATAAGGTGGTAGTCCTATGTACCCTATATAATCGGCTCATGAGACCCAATGCAATATATCTAATATTCCACCACTTATATTATCCTTCACAATTAACTAAACTGTCAGTAAAGATAAAATAATGTCGCCATTACAAATTATATACTAAGTGATATAATTTCTTTCAATTAGTTAATCAAGGATGCCAGCCATGCTGACTAGCTTATGGATTCTGGACAGCGAGAGACAGCGCATTTATGCCCAAAGCTAGCCAAACGTTAAACACCCGTATATGTAATAATTCAGAAGCGCACGAGCAACTATCGCTCAAATCTAATGATTCGCATCTTTTTGTAAGAGTTACGTACGCGTGCTTTCGTAGTATTCCTTCATTATCGCTTCTTTTCCAGATGCTGTCGTCCCTGCTAGCTCCATCCATTATTCACATATTCAGCCAGTACTTGACTTGAGCGACCCCTTTGTGTCCCTGCATGCTGATGTACCCACGGCCCAGGTGGCGAGCTTGGACTCGACGACGACGAAAGCCACAACGGTTGCGACTAGTGCACCACACCTGTACGTACTAGTTTGGACTCAAAGGCCACCCGTTGATTTAGCTCTTGTTTACATGAAAAACTTTTGAAAAAAATTGGGATTGTACCACTATCGTTTGTATTTTGCAATTATTATCCAACTATAAAATAACTACACTTAAAAGATTAATCTCGCAAATTACAGATAAATTGTATAATTAATTATTTTTTTACCTATATTAAATCATTCATCTATGCGTATAAAGATTCAATGTAACGAGAAATCTTGTAAAGTTTTAGAATTTTAAAGGCATAGCCTTGTTTAAATGCATTCACCAGTCTCTTACATGTGTTAAAACACTTGTTTTATTACAAGATCTGAGAGCATCTCCAAGAGTCTTTCTAAATTCTACTCCCTAAATTATGATTTAGAGAGTCATTTGCATAAAAGTCGCTTTGTATATCTTTTCACTTTCCAATAGTTTTTCTATATCTCTCATGCACTTTAGAGTGTCATTCTCGTCTTCTATATTTAGCTAACGAAAAATCCGGAATAGAATATGACTATATTTAGATGATCATTTAGATAAGCTGTTGGAGGATAATTTTCTACCAAAATCTCTATTCCTAACATTTAGGAAGGATATGGAAAGTCTTTTGGAGATGCTTTGAGTCGCAACAATTCTCTTGACTTTTTTTTTCAAATTTCCAATTTACTACATCACCAGTCTCTTGAAAAATGATACTGTACTAGTTTGCAATTGGCATAGTGATTGCAACAATATCATAAAAGGTACTTGAGATTCGGGATTCATATATTGTGTGATGCACGCATATCTTGTTGTTCACAAAGCTGAAACAACAAAAGGAATTTTTCTACTTCTACATAATGGTTCAGGAAAAATCTAGGGATCTTTTCACATTCTTGTATTATCCCCAGTTTTACATATAACTTGCCGCCCGTGCAAGTATATGCCTCTACTTTAAGCGCACAAGGAGAATAGAGTATGTCATATACAGTACTACATAAAAAAAGGAACGGAACTCCTAATACAAATTAGTTACATGTCTACTCGATCTGGTTCCTATAATAAGAGCCTTATTTGCATGTGTGAACGCGGTGAGGATAAAAAGATGGATGAAATTAAAAGCGAAGGCTGGTATGTATCTTTCGAACTTACGGAGGGAACCTTTCATTTCATATAAAGCAATCCCACCGCCGTGCATATACGTCGTCTGCTCGATGCATTATTCGCACTTCACACTTATACTTTGCACATGCATATAGCTAGCGTGCAGACGTGTATTATATCCAAAAACTTGCGCCTAATTTTCTTGCAGCCAGGAAAGAAAAAAAAAAAACGATCGTACATCGATGCAGCAAGGTATCACGAAGCGTGGCGAAAAACTTGCGCTTAAGACATTGTTTATATGCACAAGTATCTCTCTCAGGCCTAATGCATATATGGTTTAAGATAGATACATGTGTATACGAATAAAATATATGCGTTGGAGTGTATTTGAACTAATTTTTAATTTAATTCATGTGGTTTGGGTCTAAGTTTTGTGGCGGATCACATGTAATTAAGTAAGAATGGACACTGTTCCACGCCCAGGCTAGCTAGAAGATACTCGTGAAGCTCGACCCGCGTCGCATTCGCTTGCTTTAGGTTTTCGTCGTTAGCCGGCTGCTGAAGCCGACGTTCGTGAACGAATGTGCGCTCCAATTACTGCCTGATCGAGACAGTTCGCTCCCACAGCAACGGCGTAGATACGTAACCAACGCTAGCTTAGGTGCCCTGCTCGGCTGCGCTGTTTGGTCACGAGAGAGAAATATCGTAGCACTGTTGATAAATCAGACACTGAGATAAGTTTAAATGAATAAAGCGGGTCATCATATATCGATGAGCCAGCTAGTCAATTACATGAATCACACTTCTACAGTAGTGGATCTTAGCTCGATGGCGGGCATGCGGGGTCGCAGCACGTGTTGAAGGTGATCGACGCCATTGTTAATGCATATACGCATGGATGGCCAGTCGATCAGATCACCCACACACGGTCGCACGCAGGCACCAGTAGTCATCCCCCGTCGTCAACTTAGAACAAAGGTGGTGGTACGGTGTCAGCTTTAAGATACGTGTACGTGTACTGACTGCTTTAGCGGGCGTACGTACGTGTGTAACGACTTCGTCGTCGTAGCTCGATCGATGCTTTGAACCTGCGTCGTCGGTCATGCGTACCTTGCCGCCGCGCGCGCGCGCATGCAATGGACGAACACATGCAATGGATCCGCAGCAGCTGTACATGAGCCAGCAGGTGGACCCAAGCACCGTACTCTACGTCGACGCACGCGACCACCGATATGATCCGCCACAGCGCGCCGAGGTGGCGCGCCCGGGCGCCGCGAGCTTCCGGCGAGCCGCCACGCGCGCGACCTCGTCGCAGGCCCAGTCGACAGCCTACTGCTAGCTCCGGGTCCGGGGGGACGGTGCTCGTGCTCGCGCCGCGGCGCCGGAGACTGGAGAGCCGGGAGCCCGGCACGCGTCGCGGACCGTTCCTTCGTGGCTAAGCTACAACGCCACGACCGGCCGGGGGGGCGTTCGTTGGTGGGGTCCTCCTCATGTCGCACCACACCACCAGCACCAGCCACGCGCGGGCGGGCACACGAGCAAAAGCGCGGCGGCGTGCGCCCGGGGCCCGACCGCACCGGCCGGTGTGCCTTCTTCCTCGATGACCATGCACATCGTGAGCCGTCAGTTAGCCATGCTCAGACCATCCTGTGCCGTCGGATGGAGCGGGCGCGCGCGGGCGGATAATAAGCAGACGCGAATATACTCTAGCGTTAACGGTAATTGGTTGCCACGAGTAAAGCGAGTGTGTGGAAAAAGGAAGGCTAACAGGTACCCGGAAGGAAGACACCCCACGTAACGGTGGGCCACTTCAGCCACGGGGCCCAGTGGGCTGCTCGGGGTCTCCGTTCTATAAATAGCGGGCGTTTCCTCATCGTTCCTCCCTTTTCCCCGATCCTCTACTCGCCTAACTAGTTTTCTGGAATTGCGGCTACGTTCCTCGCCTAGTGCTGTAGTCGGGGAGAAGAGAAGAGAAGGACGAGATGCTGTGTGTGCAGGAGGCCCTTGACCTCGCGTCGTCCAGCTGCGGCACCATGGACATTATCACGTGCGGGTTCACGCCGTGGGGGCCCGAGTCGTGCCCTAGCCTGGACCAGGTGCTGGCGTCGACGAGGCCGGCCGCGGCCGCGTCGGAGGCCGAGGCCGTTGCCGAGGCGGCGAGGGACGTGGTCCCGGACCCGGACCCGGAGGAGGAGCGGCTCCGTCGGCAGCGTCGCAAGATGTCGAACCGGCTGTCGGCGCAGCGGTCGCGCGCGCGGAAGCAGCAGCGGCTGGAGGAGCTCCGCGGAGAGGCGGCGCGGCTCCGCGCCCAGAAGCAGGAGCTGCAGGACAGGCTGCAGGCCCTGGCGCGGCACGACCTCGCCGTGCGCTGCCAGAACGCGCGGCTCCGCGCCGAGGCCGCCGCGCTGGCGCGCCGCGTCCGCGAGGCGCGCAGGCTCCTCGCGCTGCGCCGTCTCGCGTACGCCCTGCCGGTGCCGGTGCCGCGGCAGCAGCAGCTGCAGCAGGCCACTGCTGGCGTCGTCGCGCCCGCGCCACTGCTGGGGCTGGCGTCGCTCATGACGTAGGAGGCGGCTAGGAGAGGGAACGAACTCTCTGGTCCTCGCTCCTCGCACAGGTGAAGAAGTTTTGGCTCGGACGGACGGACGCGCGCATGCTAGCTATGCTCTATGGATGGTGAACTGGAAACCGAGGGCTGAGGCTAGTACACGGTGCATGCAGTGCAGCTATCTGTGCCGCGCGCACTACTACTACGGCAACTAGAGGGGGTCCCGTGTCGACGTGTAAATGAACAATAATAATCAAGTGCTACATGTAGCATGATGTGAATTAAAGCGTAGAAAGAAAATTATTATATATTTACATAGTGCACCGGCGCGGCACTTGCACGGAAAGGGTGGGTCGTCACCGTAACTGACATCACAACGGTGTCGTCGTACTTCTCTCGTCTCGAGGAATAATCCATCGCTCTCAGGCAGGCTACAGAGAGCCTGGCGCCGTTTGCACTTGTGCAAGCCAGGCATGAGGATGATGAGGGGGAACCCGGCATCGTGTCGCGTAGTTGTGCTTTGTGTGAAGTAGTCGTACGTGAACAGGCGGAAAGCTGGCCCTTTAATTTGCCGTCTTTTTGCGAGCCAGGGAACGTGAGCCACACATACAAACGATTTGAGAGGGTCGCGGGACCCGCACCGATCCGTTTCTTTCTGCTTGGTGTCTGACGTGGAACACCGATCGATCCAGCGACCGCGCGCCGGGAGGCTCACGTCTCGCCGTGCCGCACGTACAGAGACCGCCGCCCGGACCCGGCCCGCTGTATCGTCCTCGCCCACGACTGACGACCCGCCCACGGCGTCCGATCCGATCCCATTCACACCTGCCGTCCGCGCCGTCCCGGCAGCGCCCCCGGAATCTTTACTGGACGCGCGTATGGTGTGGCTAAGGGAATGAAGCGATGACGCACGCGAACGCCGGGGCCGGAAGTACGTGACGGAGGGAGCGGCCTGCTGGCGAGGCCGTTGTGGCTGGTGGGGTTGGCCGGGAGCCTAGGGGGTAGTGCCTCGCCGATGAACAGCGGTTAGGTTGAGGGGCGCGCGGCGAGCGACACAGCAGCGTGACCGTCGATAGTCTTAACGGAGCACAGGGTCACCTGCTTCCGCACATCACGGTCCCAGCCAAGCCAACAACAGCATTTTCTTATTCATTTCTAGAAGAGGTTTCTCTTCCCTACATTTAAGCTCCAGTAGCTACAAGTTTGTAGAGCAAAGCTTAGAAGAGGCTCCGTGCTTCCGCCCGCCTAGCTTGGTGTTGGATCCGCCCTTGATCCAGGCTCGAAGTTACTGAATCTACTACTACGTCAGATGCTGTACCTCGCTAATGGTTCAATTAGGCGTCCCGCCGCGCTGCGCACGGCAAACGCACTCGTCATCGTCGCGTTCATGGACTGTTGACTGCAACAGAAAGGGGCCCGCCCCGGCCTCCGCGGAGTCCCTCGCAAGACCGACCGACGGACTGAGTCCAACAAGGTTCTGAACATTAGCGCGTCGAATGCACACTGGCCCAAGAAGCAGGGTCCTGACTCGACACGGGCCGCGTCACCCCTCGACCGCTTAAATTTCTGTCAGCCCAAACCCAACCAACCCTAACCCAACGCTTTTTTCAGTTTCAGTTCTCCGCCTTTCTCGCGTTTTCGCCCACGCGCTCCGCTGTTTCCGAGCCGAACCCGCGCTCCCCCTCTCTTCCCCCTGCCCGCCCGCCCACTCCTCGCCGTCTGCGGCACAAGCGCAAGCGCTCTTCGCCGGGATGGAGAAAAAAGAGTACGAGCCGCGGAAGCTCTTCATCGGCGGGATCCCGCGCTTGGGGCTCACTGCTGACGCCGTCAGGTCCCACTTCGCCCGCTACGGGCACGTGGTGGAAGCGCTGGTGATGGTACATCCGGGCGGCTTCGGCCGCGGTTTCGGCTTCGTCGAGTTCGAGGACGAGGAGTCGGTGCTCAGGGCGTTGGACTGCAAGGAGACCGACAGACACGACACCTTTTTCTGCTGCAGGGTGAGTTTTTTTTTTAATCTTTAATCTATCACCGGCGTTTAAAATTCACCGCTTTGCGGCGGCGACGATCGGATGTTCTGTGTTCTTACTCGTACTAAGAAATCGGAGATTAGTAGATATTAAGGCAGTCTGGGATCAATCTAAGTTTGCTCATTTGCCTAGCCTAGCCTCGTGGATCGGATTGTTCCTTTCAATTCTATTGTGAAATTGAGGTCCTTTAAAAACACGAGAGTTTAGCGATTTAGTATGCAAAAATTCCTGTTAAAAAATTGAAGCTTTCACTACTATTTGTGAAATTGAGGTGCTTAAGAAAAATACGAGTTGAGTTTAGCCACGCATGTAAAATTCCTGTTGACAACATTGATGTCTGTTGAAACATTGATGCCTGTCTAGATAATTTCGGCACACTTCAAATTCATAGCAAACTTCGTAAGAGCAGATGTAAGTGAATGAGGATTGCATCCTTCTTTCAATGCAAGCTGAGCAACTGTATCTTTTGTTTTGGCTGTCGTGGTCTATAAGTTCAAATTCTGCATTATAAATGACTAAATGTGGTATATGTATGGTGGAGGTGCTCAGCCTGCAGCTTATCCGCGGTTCAAAACTTTATACTTTGGTTGCTTGTATAAGAAGCAAGATTTCAAGTATAAAAATTGATAGTTCTTGATAATCTCATGTATTTTGTAGGAAGTGTGGCTATAGAGTTGTTTGTTCCTACTCCCTGTAGATTTACCATGTTCTTGTTTTTGATAGTTGACTCGGATGGCTACACTTGCCAAGAAGAAGCTCAATGTGATATTTTTTCTGGTTGATGCAAACTTATTTTGATCTATTTAATATTTTGTTGGTCGGGTTGTTGAACCACTGTTTTCATTTATCCACTGATATAAGCTTTTGTGCTGTGACTTTTTTGCAAAAAAAAAAATCGTTCCAAAGTTATACAAATTCTACTATGTTCTTTTTTTATAGCAATTTTCTTCTTTAGAAAATTTTTGCATATATGATTTTAGATTAAAAAATCATTTGATTGATGCTGGTGATGTATAGGTCGATGTGAAGAGGGCAGAAAAGAAACAAGAGACAGGATCAGCACAGACTAACACTACTTTTAATTCAAATGCTGATTTGAAGGTCTTTGTGGGAGGGTTTGGGGATAATAATGTCACCAAAGACCATCTCATAGATTATTTTGAGAGGTTTGGCACGATAACTGATGCTGTCGTGATATCTCATAGAGAAACAAGAAAGCCAAGGGGTTTTGGCTTTGTCACATTTGATTCCAAGGAAGCTATAGTTAAGGTTTTAAAGGATAGGTTTCATTATTTGAACGGGATCAAAGTGGAAACTAAAAATGCTCAACCAAGGGATCGGTGTAGGTATCAAAATGCATGCCGTTATGATTCAATCGACATGGTCAAGAGCGGAATGTACTCTCCGCACAATAGTTATCAATATGGACAACATTATGATTCAATGGACATGACCAAGGGTGGAATGTACTCTCCGCACAGTTTACTCTATGTCCCTTACTACAATGGTCCTTATTTGGCTTATCCATACCCATATCCCTATCATTACACACCTTTTGACACCATAGACTATGGCTACATGGGGAACCAAATGGACAACTCATACTATAGCAGATTGAGTCACGTGAAGGGAAGTCAGCTAAAAATTGGCACACCGGCGTCCACTAGCATGAAATGAGACCTTATGAAATCATATTCCAGTAACTTACTGGTAAGTGCTCCTTGATCACCTTTTTATTAAATTTTTTGGCTACTTTTTTTCTCTTTTCAATATGTGGCTAGATGAGACTCACCTTTTTGCTATAATATAATAACATGAAGTATTTCTATATGTGTATTTAATAGTTAGGTTCACCTTTTCCAATTTGTTATTATTGTTTCATGTGTATCTTCTATGATCAATTTGTGATATTAACAATTGTATTACTGCTATACTATTCACAATGTATATTAGTTGTTTCATTGACTCATCAATTGTTCATTTTCATATCTGCATTTTCATTTATCAGGTATTCCATAATTATTTTTACTGCTCTCTTAGACCTCTATTCTCTGAACAAATGGGATCAACATTTCTACTAACCTTTACCTAGTGAATTTATCTTGCCCATATCATATGACAACATTCATTATTATCATAGGTTGTGGGTTTTACAATAAACCAGATGTCTATTTGGTTTTAAACTTTGAACTCGGGACCAAGGATGGATACTCACATCATTGTATGCGGCTGACACTTGACAACCCAATGTTTTTTGTTGGCTTGGAATCTGAACATAAGTTCACTACTTGATTCAAGATTCTTCTCTATTCAGTGTTTGATGATATAAAAAAAACTTTTCCATTGTGTAGTCTCCTTAAACCTTTGTTCATTATGTGCTTCGCAGTGTTGTTTAGCTGACAGCTTATTGCATGCATAACGCTGGTGTATTTTGCTTATTATGCAGTGATGAGGAGGCTTACCACATTTGTAATGCTTAACCGGCAACATTGTTTTTTGGGGAAAGCTGCAGCTGTGAATTGAAGCTCATCATAATCGTTATTGTTACCTTTATGTAGTGACTCTTTGTTCATACCATGTACATACACGCAAATGTGAATCACCCTCTGTACTTATTCTTCAATTAAATATAGATTAAAAAGAGCCTAATTACTTTATGATTGGATGATAATTATTAAATACAAACGAAACTCCTATAATGTTATTTTGCTAGAAATTTTTGTATCTAAACACTCTTATACTCTTATGGTAAGTTTGGTTGATTTGCTTGGACCCATCAACAAAGAACACGAGCAAAGGAAACACCTGCGTCCGCGTAGAGATCCTTCGTTTTCTTTTCTGCTCAACTGCCCGAGTGTCTAGGCCATGCCCATGCATAGCGCTGGCAAGGCTAGGTAAAGCTTAGCTTGCCACAACACGCCATCAGGTCTCTTGCTTCTTGACTCTCGCTTTGCTTGGAGCAATACAGAGCGGCGACCGGCGAGTGGAGGGGTGACCAACTGATCGACCTCGTGACAGAATGATGCCAGAGCCCAGAAGTAGGAGTAGAAGTCAGCACCAGTTGACAGTGGTACCCGGAACCGGGCGGCCATGCAAATCATGCATGTGAAGGCCCACGGAAGCTTGCAAAAGATGCCATGTCCATGTTCATGTTGAAGCAATGCACCAGTACCGGCCTGTGACCCCTCCTGTCATTCCATGTCTCTCTATCTGCATGCAAGAAACAACGAAGGGTCTCGTCTCGGTCGTCGTCGTCTGTCGTGGTCATCTGTCCCCCGCGTCTTCCCTTTCTTTCACATGCTGTTTTTATGCCCCAAATATTGATGGTGCAGTAGATATGATGTGATGGGCGGCGTACGTGATGGACGGATGATGGTTGATGGGTGGCGCGGTGGTGGAATCGGACGGCAAGTGCGAATTTGGGGAGGAGAGCGGCCGGGACGGCTGGACACGACACGACGAAGCGACGCGACGCAGGGGATCCACCAGTGCACCGCGCGGGGGACACGGGTGCGACCGTATAGTGATCGGAATCCTAGCTACGGAGTACAGTAATTTAGTGGACACGATCCGTAGCTCTCTTAGCTTAAGCTTATTAGCAATCAACACTACTTTTTATTAATAGAATATTATTTTCTCTCAAAAAAACCAACCATAACGAGTTATACCAAATAAAGCCTCAAAACGTCCACTCCTCTCCACGGTGGAAGAGCAGTACCATGTAGAAACGACCTCACAAGAAGAGTTAATTGACAGCAATCAAGCTTTAGTAATTGTGCCTCGCATAGGAACTTTGACGATTGTTGTTTGTGGTCTTATTCGTTTCACTGAAGTTTAGCTTATACTAAAAATTTATGTTATGTTTTTACGAGAAGAAAATATTGCTCGTGCACGGAACAGTAGTGCTAATGAACATAAACCTATCTAAAGAAATAATGTCTTTAGGTGTGGGCGAAATACCCAATACGGATCCGGATCAAAATCTAAAAATATATAACACGAGTAAATTATATTGCCGGTCCCTAAACCATGAGTGAGGTTTCATCCTAGTCCCCAAACTATCAAAATAGTTATTTACGTCCATAAACTATTGTTGAGGTTTCATTTTGACCCCTAAACTCTCAAAACGGTTATTTATGTCCCTACATTATTGTTGAGCTATCATCTGGTTCCAAATACAGTGACGACGGTAAAAAATACTTTGTTTTTTTTATTTATTTGGGTTGAATTTTTTAAAATATCATAGTAAATCATAGAAAAATTATAAAATGGAAAATCCAATTTTGTTGGACTTCATATGAGTAGATCATCTAGTGAATATATAATAAATTATAGAAAAACATAAAATAGGAAATCCAATAAAATTTTGATTTTTTCATTTTATGAAATTTTGTGATTAACTATGATTTTTAAAAATACCCAAAATAAATAAAAAATAAAAACAAAGCAACTGTTATCACCGTCAGTGTAGCTGAGACTGGGATGAAACCTCAACAATATTAGGAACCTAAATGACCATTTTCAAAGTTTGGGGCTGATATAAAACCTCAACAATAGTTTAGGAATCTAAATAACCATTTTGATAGTTTGAGGATCGGGAAAAAACCTTACTCATAATTTAATGACCGTCCATGTAATTTACTCTGACCATAATTTTGGATAGTAAGTGTAGACACATGAATTCAGTTTGGGTAATATTCCCCTAAGCCCATTGCCCTGTTCGGCTGGTCATGATTCCAGCTGATTCCTATCAGCTTGCACAGTACCTAAAATCAGCCAATTCAAAAATTATCAGTTGATTAGCAGCTAAACAGTAACACACGGTTGAATTCAATTCAAAAAAATCAACGGAGTCTGCTGCCTGTAGGTCAGTTGAACAGCTGGAGGCGAGTAGCCAAACGGATGGGCTGAAAGACCCAACAACTTCAGCCCAAACTAGCTGAAAATGAGAGGCCGAACGGGGCAACACATTAGAGTCCCAACTCAGTCACTCACTAGATTTCCCATTCCTGAGCTTGACTTCACCGCCTCCTTACCAAAGCAACGGGAGATGTCACTCTTACTTACTGTTGCACGCCACCCTCGACCCCTCGCCTTTAGCCGTGAGCTGCCCGTACTGCCGCCATCTCCCACTATCACGAGTCGATTTTGGGTTTTGACAGTAGACTCTATCATTTTGCGTTTTGGCCGGTCGCTTTGTACCCAAATCATCATTCCAAGTCGGATGATCCAAGTTTCTCGAAAGCCTACCTCTAGATGTCCTCATCACTCTGCGGACCAAAAGCGATGATTTCTACGGTCATCAATAAATCGGATAATGTTGTTTTATGATAAAAAATATTTTAATATAACTAATAAGTCAAGCTGATAATAGCCTAGACAAATCTCATTGAGCCGATCAGATAGTTTGTTTTGGAGCTCCGAAGGTAACAGAAATTAAGGACGCACCGGCACCACAGCCCGGGCTGGCACCAGGGTCCGTGACCCTGGTTTCGCCCTTGTGCGTATTTGGATTTACAAAATGCCAAAACATCCACCGTGAATTTAATATATCAATTTGGAACAGTTTAATTCGACCATTTTCTAAAGCAGCCCCTACATAGAGGCATAGTAGAGTTATAAATCTTTTATTTTTTACACTACATGATACGAAAATGAAGGTTTCTTTTTTTCTTTCTTTCTCAGCTCTGGTCCATTACAGCCCACTATCCGTAGTACAAAGAATTTAGCCCACTAATGGAGTCATGTTCGTCAAGTTGTGCTTTAGCCCACCCTAAAACCATTTATTACATAAATATTTTTTTGACCAAATCGGAAGGGGAGTTCCCTACCTACTTTTTTTCTTTTTCATTAAATAAAAGAAAGTTTATGTACATAAATACAAAAATACAAGGCATCAAGGCCCAAAGAAAACAAACACTAAAACTAAATTAAGAGAAGCTATCTCTCCAAAGCTTAAGAGCAGACTATTTAGCACTTTAGCAGGCTTAGCTTTGGTACACACCAAGCCAAGTTCATCTTTGAATTGTCTCTTCCATAGGTTGATGCTTATCTGACCATTGTCAAAAATAACTCTATTTCTTGTAGTTCAAATTACCCAACAAGCAGTGATAATTATTTCTCTAAAAATTGCATGACCAAAATCTGCTCTAGCTTACAAGATCATGTCCAGAGGACAAAGGTTCTAATTCCAGTTGATAGGAATTGATGACCAACAATCATGACTGAAGGGACACTCAAAGAAGAGATGAAAGCTAGTTTATTCACAACCCAAGTCCACAAGACACAATTATAGTTTTGCAGGACCCTATTCTTCCTCCTAAGAATATTTCTTGTGTTTAGCCTATCTCTTGAGGAGTAGCCAGAAAAAGAATTTATGTTTACCCAAATTACTTGAAGTCCATAACCACTTGAAGAGAGGAGATGCTACAGTACTGCCAATTAGTGCACTGTAAATTTTTTTACTGCTATATTTCAAAGATCCCCAAGAGTAGCTCGAAATGTCATCAACATTATCATCCCATGATCTGCTCTGTATCAGATTCTGAACTTCCTGTAAAAGAGATGCAGCTAGCTGAGATAGAGGTAAGCTAAAACTTCTGTCTTCCTACTGTTGTAGATAGTAACTGATACAGCATTTTGGTTTTCTTGTAAAAGAATAAAGTTGTGGAAATTGATCCTTTAGTACTTGTCCTGCCCAAGTGTCAGACCAAAAAAGAACTGTGTTACCTCTGTTAGGAGAGCGGCCAGTTAATTTCTGAAAATTTTCAAAAAGCTTCAAAATGTCCTTCCACCAAAATGACCCAACTGAACTTCTAGCTTGGGGTGGGGTTTGATTGTTGGAGTAAAAAGCAGACCAGGTTCGATTGACCCAAGTTACATCGGATTTATTAAAAAATTTATCTAGAAAATTATAAATCTAGAAATTTATGACCCAAGGTACATAAATATTAAAAATTCATAGGTAATTTAGTATATACAATTAGTCAAAATAGATTATCATCTCTACTATATCCCTTTGTTGATTTCCTAACACAATACACATTTACTCTATAAAGTTGTCATAAATTTACCAATGACTCTATATGTGTTTTCATCCTATGGGTTCCAGCTCTCTAGGGTTTTTAATACGTTTTGGTTGAAAATATAATTCTAGGTTCCATCAACTCTTGTTGCGTCCTTACCTACTCTGTAAAGATGAACAAAAAAAAAATCTAGTTGTTTATCTAGACTCACACTTATCTACATATATGGCCCGAAATGCATTTATTTTAGTACAGAGAGTATTTCATTTTTTTTTTGCTGAGGACCCCTCATACCTCAAAATAACTATGGTATTTAGTTTTCATGCTATAAATTTAACTAGATTTATACAAAAATATATGAAATATTTATAGCTTTAAATAAATTTATTATAAAAACTTATTCAACAATCTATCTAATGAAATTATTTATACATTATAAATTTTGTTTTTTTTTACAAAATTAGTTCATTTTTTTTTCAAAAGAACAAAAATAACAATCATTTTGGGACCGATGCAGTAGACTTTTTTTTTTACCCTGAATAGTACCCGCGTCATGCTTCCTGGACAGTGCGATGAATAGCACCAGCGGTTACTGTCACTCTTTAAAAAAAATGAAAAAAAAAAGAGAGGAAAAAGGAGACAGTTGCTATCTGAAAAAGCTATTTTGTTTCATTTTAAATGTGCAGGAGGATCAATGCTGTTATTATTGGGCAGTGCGGTGCTCAGAGCACAGACAGGTTTGAATGGTTGACTGTGCAGCAGGTCTGCATGAGAAAACTGTGCTCCACACAAGGCAGTGCGGACAGAATGAAACTGACATCAAATCAGGCTTGGAATCTTTGATGCAAAGCCATCAGCCATTAACATGCAAGCCGGAGTTTAGTGCTTGCTTGGCAGAACAGAACACAATCTAGTGGCGGAGTAGCAAGTACTAGTGGTCACAATCTAGCTAGGGATTCCTTCGCTTTGCTTTCTTTCCAATCTTGTTTGCATGCAAAGCTAGCATGGTAGGAGCAGTACTAAAATCCAAGGGAGAAGATGAAAGCGAGATGGAATGTGAGGGGAATTAAAAAGAAAGTGCAAAGCAAAAGAGCGAGCACGGCACAATGGGAAGCTCAGCAAAGCATGGTAGCTGTTCGATCTCAGCCTGGCCCTTGGTCCCTTGGGTCACTGCAGCTATGGCTACCGAGCAGGGAGCCATGGCAGTCCAGGGCCCTAAAGACTCTAGCAACTTTTGAATTCAAGGCTGCATTGCCACTGTCCCTGCGTGCCCGGTGCTGTGCCTGCTTCTCTCTCTCTCATGTCATTGACATCTGCTACTAGTAGGAGAGAATCAGACTAGAGAAGGGTAGCTTTAATCGGGGATGGCTGATGGGGCTGCCATGTCAGGGGTGGGGAATGTGGAGGCATGCCTGCACAGTCCTGGCGAGTGGCGCCTTTGGGGGACGCCAGACCGGCCCACAGGCCACAGGCCAAAGGGCAACAAAGGCCACAGTCCCACACGCACAAAGCGACACCAACCCATGCCGTTTTGCTCAGCGCCCTCGGCAGTTAGGGTTAGGACTCCCCAGGGTTCACTAACCGTTTCGAAACCGGTAACCGTCCACGGGGGGTTTGGCGGTTACCGACAGTAACCGCCCAAACCGGCCCCAAACCGAACGGTTTGCATTTTGAATTCAAACGGCGTAGTTCAAACGGTTTGGGACCGATAACCGGTCGGTTATGGCCGGTTACCGTCCGGTTTGGGCGGTTACCGACCGGTTTGGGCGGTTCCGCCCCAAACTAAATTTCAAATTTGAATAAAAAACCAAAATGCTGAAAAAATTCCTAAAAATAGTTCATGATTTATAGAGTCGAATGGTGCAAATTTTTTTCAAATTGGAGTTCGTTTGCTATTTATTTTGACGCGTACAAGTTTGAAAAAAAATAAAAAAGATCCTTTTTCTTTTTTTTTCAAACTTGTACACGTCAAAATAAAGAGCAAACGAACTCCAATTTGAAAAATTTGTACACCATTCGACTCTATAAATCATGAACTATTTTTAGAAATTTTTTCAGCATTTTCGATTTTTTTTTTTCAAATTTCAAATTTGAATTCAAACCGGTACCGAAACCGAACCGGTCCCGAACAGTTTGCCGGTAACCATTCGGTTTGGGGAACCCTGGGGCTCCCTCCCTCCGACGACCCTCCCCGTCTATCTTAGGAAAATGCACATTTCGGTGCAACCTCCATTGATTCCACCCAGCGCAGCTCTGTCTGACCTTCTTCTTCAAGCATGCATGCTGTTGCTGCATGGGGATGGCATGCATGGCCGGGTTGCCATGCCATGTCGATCGGCCTGCATGCATGCATGCAGCAAGTGCAAGCCTTAGCGTTGCATGGGCATTGCCTATTCTATGCTACCTTCGTGCTTCGAAGCATCAGACATATTTATGCGATCGACGAGTAAAAAATAACCTGTTTGCAACCGTGGCTGATAAATGAATTGATATTTTTTAACTATTTTATTATTAAACAAATAGTATTAAAAAATATTATTTTCAAAACTGATAAATTAATTGATACTATTTTTTACTGTTTGATTAAAAGAAAATAAATATTATTTTAATGTCTGATAAGCCAACTACTGAAACTACGGTCACGCTGATCAGATTTTGCCAAGATTCGATTCCAACGAATTATACGAGCAGTACTGTACGTACGGACCACGGGATTACTGTACTGTACGGACGGACCACGGACGATGGGGGTGTTTAGTTCCTCAGGATTTCATCCGAAACTCCTCACATGGAATTCCTATTTCCCGTCACATCAAAATACCAGTACATATATACAGTACTAAATATAAATGAAATAAAAAACTAATTGTATAGTTTTGTTATACTTTACGATACGAACATTTTAAATCTAATTAATCAATGTTTAGATAATTATTATTAAATAAAAACAAAATCGCTACAGTATGATATGACAACTACTAAAAAAAATTTCACCCTTTTTCACCGTCTAAACACCGGTGTGTGATCAGCTACAACGCCGTACTACTACTAGGCTGAGGATGTGGTCGTCGTAGGCTCGTAGCTGAGCCGGGAGTTCACATCACACCAGTGTGATCAGACAGTGTCGCTGTACAGCTATGTACAGTACCCGGCTGACTCTGCAATCTGTACTGTTCCCTCAGTAAATGCAACCATGACTGCCAATCTGCCGTGGAGTAGGAGTACTCGCACTGCTACTCCCCCGCTTTGCTTGGATATGATTCTCATGATTTTTAAACTAAACTAAGAGGTGCTTATATTCAAAATTATTTGAAATAATAGTAATGTAGTATTTTTTTATTTAGTAATTATTTTCCAACCATGAATTAATTCAATCATTATATTTTTTATTTATATTTAATACTTTATGCATGCGTTCAAAGATTTTAATGCGGTGAGAAATCTTATAAAGTTTTGGATTTGGAAGGGATCTAAACTAAGATCTTGTTTGAGCTCATAACTGGTCGAGCTTCTTTGTTGTATTGTATTCATTATTTATATAATCGTTCTATTCATTTGAACTAGTCGCGGTGTGTTTCAATTTATTCTCTTTTATAAAATATTATTTAACCAGTCAGTCTTTCTACTGGTCGAAAAGAGCGAATGTTTATCGGAGTTATTTTTATTTCTCCTTTCTCATCTCACAAATCCGGTGCGAGCACATAAAGCTAAACAACTGATTTTTTTTTTTGTTTCTGTTCTTACTGGTTCGGTAAGAAGCTAGAAAAAAAATAAAAACAGCTTATATAAATTGTCTATAAACGTTCTAAAAAATAATAGTGCATAAGCAACGAATATGTTTAGTGAATATGTTTAGTGAGCTATTCGGAGCCCTAAGAGAGGGAGGAGACCTAAGAGAGATATATATAAGTGTTATTCGAAAACACATACTTCTCCGTTCCAAAATAAGGGCATATGGTTAGTGCTATTCTTTGACAAGCTATCATGTCTCAATAGAAAATAGCACATACCTATAGTACCTCTGAATTTGATATTTTCTTATATAATAAACTTATTGAGATGATGTATACTGGCTATTTGGTATCATGATAACAATATTTTTTTATGTGTGCCTCGTATATAAATTGGCTGATTCAATAATCTCTTCTGAGGTAAAATAAATTTAAGTACGACTGATAAGGCACCTGATAGCTACTATTTCCTATAAACCACATCTTGCAACTTGCATACACACGAAACGCGTGGAACCATTTATTTGCAGCCATTACAAGAGACGTACACCGTACTATACAAAACCGGAAACGCACACACAGCAAAACCTGGGCCTATCTACTTGTGTGCGTGGACCACCACCTGCCTGTCAAGCAGTGGCCAGCTTGAGCTAGTACTGTGACTGTGAGAGACGAGCGAGGCAGCGTCCGTGCTGAGGGTTGTCGGTCCAGCCCATGCAATAAGGACACGGACACAGCTGAGCTTGCATTGCATGCTGATTAAAGACAAAGAGTAGATAAGGACGGGTGCACTACAGATGCAGTGCGTGTCATCGATGAGCCCTAAGTACAGTAATCTGCATTGTATTGCTTGGTTAATTGTCGTATCTGCATGCAGGCAGCAGTGCCCCTGTGCTGTGCCCTGCATCGATCTGTCTGGTCTGGTGAAACACTGAACTATAATCCTGCTGCGATGGAGTGCACATGAGGACAGTGCCCATCATGAGACGAGACGGCGACCCCTCGTGCAGGTGCAGTGCAGCAAGCAGGCGCCGAGAGGAGGACGGTGCCGCCGGCCGGTGCTGCTCTGTGTGCCTGTGTGCTGCATCATTCTGCTGCATATATGGCGCCTCCCTGGCCGGCCGGCGTGGGGTTACTCGTGCTGGTGGGTGTTGTGCACATGAATGAGGGACTTGCTCACATATGTTGGAAAATAGGTAATTTCCATATCCATATTAATTTAATTCAGAAAGTAAATAATAGAAATATAATGACATATATGTGCATGTATCATTAGTAAAATCTACATCATGAGACATGCTAGTAGTAGAAACAACATGCACCATACTAATCGTTATAAAAATAATAAACATGAACACGAGAACACGTTTATTAGAGATATCACATTATACAAAGAGGAGGGGTCCATGTCGAAGGCATAGGAGGCTCCATTCGCACTAGTCGTCATAGTGCGTTGCTTGAAGTAGCGGACCACAGTCGGTGCAGGAAGATGTTCGCAGTGCAGTCCCTCGAACGGCCTTCGGGAAGAAGACGAACTCTAACAGCTTCCGGCTCCGGGAAGAAGAACGTCAGCAGGCGAACACCGGGAAGAAGACGAACTCGCCGGTGAACAGCTTCCTGTCAGCGTACGCTGGCGGATGAAAGCAAGCAGTCGCGGATCGCTCCCCAAAAACCTAATCGCCGCACACCCCGTGCAAGGCAGGGCGGCGTCGGTTCCGGAGGCACCTGCTTTCTCGATCTCTCGTGCGCGCGAAGGAACGAGACGGGAAGTATTCGGATTGCAACTCAACAGTGGATTTGGTGAAATATGTTTTGTCATGCGCACGCGGTCAAGACGAGAGCTCCTCTTTATATAGTCTCGAAGGACATAAAGAGACAGGTGATTGTTAATAGTCATGAATACCATTTATGTCACTAGTAACTGACAAATAAATTATCCGTTACTAGCAACTCACTAATCAACATGATTGATAATGGCATTAGGACTATATTAGTTACCAGTAACCGACACATCAATTATCTGTTACTAGTAACTCACTTAACAACCACTAACTCACCTTGAAATATTTCACTAATCGCTATTAATACGTTATGAGTTTCACCTAGTATTAATTCTAGCTTTGAAATTTCTATTGATTTAATTGCTAAATATAATTAGTCAAATCCAATTAAATCCAACAACATGCACGCATAAGTACCTGAAATGAAGGTGTTTTGGCAGGTAGCCGGGGCACAAACAAATGGGGTTAGTTGCCTTTAATGAAACAGTTAGAACATGTTCGACAGATAGTTTCTACAACCGATAAATCATTAATTTATATCGGTTTTTAGCTGTGTTACTGTAAAGAAAAATATTATACCATAACTGATAAATTAAGTGTACATATTGTTTAAATGTACGATGGACCATAGGGATGTTTGGTGTGCAGCCACACCATGCCAACAAGCTGTGACGTGGCCACGAGAGCTGTGGCGGATGTGGCGTGAAGTCTGGCCGTCACAGGCCACTGAAAATCTACGTACAAGAATAATGTGACAACCTCAGCTTAAGTAGAAATTAAACATAAGCCAAAGTGGTGTGGCAGGAAGAAGCATGGCGTGGCGGGGTGTGGCCGGTAATAAACACCCCTATACCAACCGCAGATCAGCAGGCGGGCATAGAATAAGCACTCGTGCTAGTGATTTTGTATAGAGACAACCCTAAACCCACACGTTTAGAGGTTCATGCGGACAAGTACTTGTACTAGAGATTTTGGATAAGAGACACAAGTTTTCACATACAGTAAACTGTAGAGAGAGACTGGTAGAGAAAGAGCATTTTTATGTCTCTCTCGACCGACTGCTCTATCTCTATCTCTATCATCTCTTTCCCACACATTTTTATGTGCTTTGTGCAAGAGATGAGACTTCATACATCTTGAATTTCGTACCACATGGTTGTATGTACCTCACCTAGCAAAACGGCAAGCTGAACTTAGCGGCGACCTGCCTGTTCTGTTCAGACTTCAACTGGTCCATGTTCAAACTTGACAACTTGTTGCCCTCAAAAACTTGTGCCACCTGCTCGCCATGCATGATGAAACACAAGGACGATACAAAGCAGGAGAGAGAGAGAGATTCCAACCGATACCCATGGCCCCTGCCTACAGGAAGGACCCACGTCTCAGTACTTCTCTTTGGTCATGCAGTGCAGCTCAGCTCGTACCCGCGCGAGCGCCGGCCCTGCGTTCTGGGCTTCTGGCTCCACAAAGACACAGCCACACAGGCACGCAGAGACAGAGAGCACTCTAGTAGTAATCACCTTCTCTCTCTCACGCATGGATATCGGACTGGTACAAATCTACCCTAGATTTTGTTTGGATCTTGTGCGCCCGTCCACTCGTGAAGGGACAATGAAAAACCACAGCACACAGCCACAGCAACCTTTAAATACAATGCAGCAGCTGGTAGCTGCTACTGCTACTACTAGCATGCAGGGTGCAGCACTGTGCTTTGCAGCAGGCAGCATGCCAGCAGCCGTCGCAATGCAGCAGGTCTACCTCACCAGCTACTCCTTCGGCCCCACCGTTGGTAACGCCAAAGCTCGGACCGGTGCGTACTCCACGCTACACGAGCGTTTGTTAAACTGCTGCGTTATATTTTAATGAAAACAACGCCTTCTTTACTTAACTTATCAACCCGACTTACCAATTATGCATGAGTCGACTTATCATCCATAAAATGATAAGCCCTAAACCTATATTATAATAAAAAAATACTACCTCTATTCTGAAAAAGTACAACTCTAATGTGGGTATTAGTTAAAAAACTTCATGTTTAACTAGGATTAGAGCAAAAAAAAACTATACACGTTTGTAGCTCCAAATTGTTTTTATTATAAATATACATTTCATAATTAATCTAATAATATTTATAAAATATTAAAAGTATTTATAATTGATTAAATACAATATACTACTGTGATACTATTTCCTAATTATATTTTTTAAGAACGGAGGTAGTGCTGTAATAAAAATATAAACTACCATGAATTTTCACCAAGTTGCCTGGGCCGATCTTTCACAAGCAAGGTACATGCATTAATCACCGAGCTCTCAAATAAGTTTATAAATGTCAGCCTCTTCGTTTGACCAGATATATCAACATTTATCATTTTTTTTACTTATTATGAAATTTACAACAAAATAGTTACAGACCCAGCCACGCGCAGTAGCGGCTACAAATAATTCACGTACAAATACAGCAAGCCCCTCGCACTTCTATGACCTCCAACCACATTGATCACATTTGCCTATGTGCAGAAAAGTCGGAAAGACATAGATTATGGGTAGGGATGATAACGGATCGGATACGAACGGATATCGCTGATATTGTATTTGTTTTCATATTTTAGTTCGAATTCGGATTCGAATACGAATAGTATCAGAAATATCGGATATGATATGATTAGATATCGACAACACTAATATACCGATTTTAGTATTCGGATACGGATACGGTATCGAATGTTAATCTTCGAATTCGGATACGGACAGATCTAAACTCCTCTAAACGAATTCGGTCAGACGGACAATCGAATAAATATCCGTCCACTTTTCATCCATAATTATGGGGTCATTTGGCAGCGCTACATATTATCACACGTACTTTTTTAATAATAAGAGATTTTCTAGTAATTATGTGAAGTTATTTTCTAAAATGGACTAAGAGCCTGAGACATAAAAAAATTGACTCCCTCCATACTAAATTTAAGACATCCCAAGAATTTTGGAGGGTCAAAGTATCTCAAGTTTGATCAAATTTATATGTTAATATAATAACATTTATGATACTAACTAAGTATCATCAGATTCGTTATCAATTATATTTTCATAGTATGCTATTTAATGTCATAAATTCTTATATTTTTCTATATAATTATTGGTCAAACTTGAGATGTTTTGACTCTTCAAGATTTTTGGAATGTCTTATAATTCGAGATGGAGGGAGTAGTTTCAACTTATTCTCTTAAATGATTCTCCATGTTGATTTTGAGAGTTAATGCTAAAGAATCAAAAAAATTATTTTCAATCACAAAATTGCTTCATCAGTAAATCTGGAAGCACAGTTAGAGAATTAGAGAACACAATCTAAATGCACTATATATCCACTTTTAAAATACGGATGGCTCCTATTGTGTACACTTGCTCTGTAGTTTTTTTTTTCTATGAGATGTGTTGGAAAGGAGAGAAGATGTAAGAATTTTTTTTCCAAATAACTGTTCTACAATAACAACTCGGAATGATACGACAGGGAAGAGTCACTACTAAAACAAAATTACATGACGTTTTTAAAATGGGCTCTGAAGCGGTTAGGCCGGTTGCCCGCCTCGTTTAATTATAGCAGGCCAACCAGTCTAGCAACCGCTCCGGTTAATAATGAACCAAGATGAGTATAACCAAAACACTTTTTATTAACCGAGGCGGTTAGCTTAGGGTAACCGTCTTAGTTAATAGGCACTAACAAGGTGGTTGTCTTATAGTCCTGTCTCAGTTTAGTTTAAAATAAATCAAGTACTTAATTTTCAAAAATTTTGAACATCCTTGGATGGAGAAAAGATCAAAATAAAAAAATTTGACAACATTTTTATTCCAAATCATTTTTGACAAGGAAAACTACATTTGAATTTGTCTCATTTCAAATATGATTTTTTCAAATGACCTCAAATGAACATACAACCTAAACAAAATATATATCAAAAAGTTAAATAATTTTGTAGTTGACAAAATTTCCATTCAAAAGGATCTAACTGAGGATAATTACATATAAAGTAGGCGCATTTGAATTTCAAAATTTTCAAACTACCTCGGATGCAGAAATGACCAAAAATAAAAGTTGTAGATAAATGAGGTATAGTGATAAATGAGGTTATACGTTGTGGCAAGGCCAGGGTTCTAGCTAATAGTAGGAAAGACATCATGAAAAACATAAAGAGTAGTCATCAGTCTAAGTCTTAAGGAATATATATCGAGTAATATAGATATAGATATAATTATAGATATAAATATAAATGATATAGATATAAATACAGATAAAAATCAACAATATTTTTTAAACTCTGCAAAACAAAACTCGAACTCGATACCATTAGCGTGGAAGCTTGATATATCTTTATGAAATAAATCTACAGCGCGAACAGTCTAAACAAAAATCCTAAGTTACCTGATTAATATTATAAGTATACTCACAGTCACAGCTTTGGCACTACTAGTAGGCGCAATTGCTCTAGCTATGGTAACTAACAAACGGAGACTCCACTCCAAGTCCAAGGTAGCAATGCAAGTAGATGGATTGCATTCTTTTCTTTTCTTTTCTCCTTTATATAAGCTTGATGCATATGGATATAGATTGTTGGAAACCCAGCTACAAGAATCCTCGCTCTCATTCCCTGCTCGACCGTTTTGTTGGTTTGTGCAGGCCGTTTTTGCCCGTTTTGCGCGGTGTCAGGCCATATATGGGAAACGCATGGCAGCGCAGGCGCCACTGTTGGTGTTGGGTACGGCACAAGCGCTAGCTAGCGGCCGGGGGTCAAAAGGCCAAGCACGCAAACGACAGCGCGCGCATGCATTGCATGGCCGGCAAAACTCGCTTCCACAACGACCATGCACGCGCGGACGCGCCGACGCGCGCATGCATGCATTGCATTGCCCGTTGCATCGTCGTCTTAAGCGTTGCCCAGCCGGCAGGCCGGGTCACAGCAGGGGGCCCCCGGCCGTAGACGAAAACGAAGAACCCTTCTCCTCTCCTGCGTGCCTTTGCTTTGTCTCCTGTACCAGCACGCCCCTCGCTGTCTGCGCTGCGCTGGTGGAAGCTCAATGCTAGCTAGAGGGCCTGTGCCTGTGCCACACCTCTGTCTGACCAGCTGCGCCTAGCTAGCTACTGCTAGCACGAGCTAGGAGTACACATGGGCTGGCATAGGGCCTCTTTGCATTTGGCGGCAAAAGTGCCCCCATCACATCATCGAATCTCTCATCCCGATGTATTTAAAATGTACTAAGTAAAAAAATAATTTGTCAACCAAAGACAAATTTGAGAGACGAATCTTTTAAACCTATTTAGTTCATATTTTGATAATGTTATGCTACAGTAAATATTTGTTAATTATAGATTAACTTATCTTAATAGAATTGTCTTGTTAAATCCCGCAGAATATGTAATTAATTTTATAAGTAGTCTATATTTAATACACTAAACTAGTGCTGAAAGATCCAATGTGACACGGCAAAACATTTGACGCTGCATCAAACAGGCCCTCACTCGCTACTCTCGTGAATCTTGACGGTTCTTGCGTTTGTCACCTCCGGCGCGACGTATGTAGTACGTTCTTCTCCCCCCTTTGCTTGCTTGTGCAGTGGTTTTTGTAAGCTAGAGTCAGTGACTGATGCCGGCCATGGCCAGCTAGTTGCCTCCTCATCGGTGCTTCACTCAGCTCTGGACAAGGAAAAGGCAGCGGTTCAAGTTCCAAATCCGTGAAAGATTGACGGCTAGCTTGACACGACGCAGACGGATGGATTGCGTGTTGGACGTGTACTGTACGTAGCTGCATGCGAGCTTGACCACTGCCGCCTACGGAGCTGGAGTACTGGTAGTAGTCGCCGTTTTGAACGGCTGACCGGCCGGGCGCGGCGACCCAGCGTGCATGCAGCGCCGCGGGATAAAAAGAAAGAAACAAAGCCGGTGAACGGGTTCGCACGCTTATCTGACTCTCGTCGGGAAAGAAATACGGCGAACGCAGCTTGTGCTTTGGAAAAGCCAGACAGGATAAGGCATGCATATACTACGGTTGACAGGGAAGAGCGAGTCTAATCGTTCTCTCTCGCCACAGAGCTCGCGAGTACTACTACACACCATTTTTTCTCCACGAGTTTTAGAAAAATATATGGTTTTTGAAATTCTTTGATCTAGACTAGATCTGGAGTGTCACAAAGTGTTTGGATGTAACAAATTTTATAGTTTGAATACGAGTTTTAAAGACTCCACTCTAGATTTTCTTTAAAAAAAATTCTAAACCAATCTGTTCGGCTAGTGTAAAAGACGGTTAATTACGACTTATTAAATAGTGTCATGTGAGAGAGAATAAATTGAAACATGTTAAAATAAGCTAAAACTAGTTCAAGCGAACAGAGTCACGAACGAACAACCTGGATCTTCAAACTTGTAAAAAAAAAACAACAATGTAGCATAAATTGCAAAGGACAACTAGATGTGTTTGCCTTGAGGGAAACATAACCTCAGCAACATAAGTTAAAGATTTTATAAAGATAAATCAGCCAAATTTATCAGTTATATTATAGTGTTTTTCTATCCTGACTCATATTTTCACCGTCCACTATACTTTAGGTGTGCTAGACATTTATTTAGTTGGAGGTTTAAAATATTAAATTCATCTATGTATTTGTCTTGGCAGCATCAAAATATTTACGAATTAGTAACAGTAAGATATTTACGTATATACTACTCTCTTCTTAAAATAAGTGGCATTCTCACTTCTCCTTTTGTCTCATTCTCACTTCTCCCTTTGTCCCAAATATATGCAGAAAAATCATTAATATTTATCACTAGTAGAATAGTGAACTTATGTTAATGTTTTTAAGTAGTAATAAAATAATATCATTAGTCATTTTTACTGGAAGACTAGGAAAACTTGTACTGAATTTTAAGTATCAAAAAAGCAGAACTCTATTTCACTAGAAGAACTTTTAAATTTTGATAATATATGTTATATAAATTGGATTGATTGTAAATTATATTTTAATAATAAACTTATTTACTAATGTCTTTGTAAATCTAGTTGAATATAATAAAGTTTGACCTAAATGGAATCCAAAACTATGCTAGCACTCCCTTCGTCCCAAATTATAAGACATTCTAAGAATCTTGGAGAGTCAAAATTATTTTAAATTTGACTAAACTTATATGACTATATAATAATATTTATGATGTTAAATAAATATTATTAGATTTATTATCAATTATATTTTTCTAGTATGGCTATTTAATATTATAAATATTTATAGTTTTTTTTATAATTATTGATTAAATTTGAGATATTTTGACTCTCTAAGATTTTTGTAATATCGGATAGAAGGAGTAGTAACGGAGCGCATACCAGATGCCATTAGATAGGAAAGTCAAAGTGCACATGATTCTGGAATGGGTGTCGGTATAAAAAACCAGCAGCAGATAGAACAAGGTCGGACCATGATGATGGAATAAAAAACGAACTTTCGTCAGAGATACCTTCATGAATTGTCTAATCGTATGGAAATAGACCGTGGGGCCTCGATGCCTGGCAATCTCGCCGACGATAACATGCATACTGTACGATGCTGTACGAAGCTACGTACAGTACGTAGCTACTGCTATTTCTACCTGTCTACGCCATCACAGTAGTACTAGGGCAAATTCTGTGCCTGTGACTGTGAGCTAGAGTATCTAACCACCAGTCTTTCGTCTCTTCCAGTTCACGTACTCCTACTAGGCGTCTTCTTCAATGGGAGAATGTTTTTGGGAAGAGACACTATACAGCAAACACAGCTAAAATAATGCCGTGCCAGCCACGAATGGTTCGATTCTGCAAGCCTAAAATAATTCTTTGATCAGACAAACTGTGCACAACTGCACACGAACGTGTATTCTGAACTGCAAGCACAGGCCTTCTCTGATCGGATCCATGGCACGTAGTATGATCCTAATAACTTCTCACGTAAGTACAGTGAGAAACCATGACAGATCAGGGAAAAGTTCTATAAATATACAGTACTGTACAATGTAACGGAATAGTAAAATGCATCAGTCTGTCTGCAAAGTTTCTTTAAGACCGGCGCCCGGCGGGGCCTGGTCGGCTGGCCCAACTCCCCTGCATGAAAGGGACTGATGAAGCATGGAGCAAAGCGGCAGAAGAAGTTTAATCTTCCACTCATTTTTTTTTATTGGCTATCTCCTGGTACTTGGCTACTTATTGCCTTTTGGTTTGGAGCTCAATGTGGTGCGTGCTAAGATTACCAGCTTTGCCCAATGCAGGGTGGCCCTAGCAGGCTCTAGCAAAAGACCAAAAGTGTTTGCATGGGTTTGTAGCTGCTGGCCACTTGCCATCATTCCCTTAATCAAAGCGGGGACGCAGGTGGAGGATCCCCCAAGCATCCAACCTGTGATCCTCTACGGCCAATTTGTTTGGCAACGCAGTTGTAAGGGCCCGTTTTTTTTTTTTTGGCTTCAGGTTTATAATGACAAATTTCACTATCACGCTCTTGTTGAGCTTTCTAATGACAAAGTCATTTGAAGAAAATGAACTAGATAGGTGTTGAAGCCGGTGAAGCTGAATCTGAGTCTAAGCTGAAGCCACAGTAAAAATACAATGGTGAAGCTGAGGCTGAGTCAAGGTCCATCACAGAAGCAGTGCTACGGTACTCCGGAATGAACGTGGATCGTCCATTTATTACGATTCAACGGTCACAAGGTAATAATATTTATTAAATTTTTATTTTATAAAAATAGGATAATATGATAGCCCGTTCCGCATGCGCATGCGCCAGCGAGTTCCGCGCGTTGGACGCCGTTCGTTGCAGGGCTGCTGCACGCGACGGCGCCACGTACCCGGCGTACTGATCGAAGTTGACGCGCGGCGGCTGCCCGGGCAACGCCGTGATCCCGTCGGCCTCCTTTCTGCCCGTGGGGTCGCTGCAGTACGTGGGCAGCTGACCAAAGCTTCTCACGGGGTCAGCCCATGTGCCGTCGGTCTTGGCGTCAGACAAGGCCACGCCCTGTGCCCGACGAGACTTCATGAATTGCCTCAGCAGCGCCGCTCCGTCCATGGTGGCTAGCTACACGTCGTGTTGCCATCGTCGTCGTCGTCGGCGTGGTCAATGTCAACAACATGAATAGGGAAGACTAACTCATGGTGTTTTATTTTTTGGTTTTTTATTTATTAATTTATTTAGTAAATTATTAAGTTTAGAAAAATCAACGATCTAGATTTGATTTAAGATATTACCTCCTGGGAGGTAACCGGAGTATCTGAGCATTGACCATCACAGAAGTCCTAAGATTGTACCAAAACAAATTTCAATGTACTCGTCAAGATTGGACAGTCTGTTCGCTTGCCTTTTCAGCCGACTTAAATCCAATCAGAATAGTGTTTTTCTTTCAAAAAAATCAACCAACAGTGCATAATCCTGTCAGAATAGTGCATAATCCTACCAAATGAACAGACCCCAGATCATTGGGGGGTTTGTGGCTTGGGTGGCTGTGTTTTGGCGGATTCGGGGGCATCCATAGAACTAGCCGATCTAATATAGTACTGCTCTTCAGTTTATTGACAATGACAGGTTACACATTGTGACACCTGGAGGCTGCATAAGAATTGCTCGACATCCACTCACCTTTCCCAACAAGTAGTTCTATCCTTTTATCCTCACCTTCTTACATTGATCTTGGTTACAATTTGTTCCTAGATTCAAGCCAATGTTCGAGGATTTTCTCGATCGATGTACTGAGAAGTTCTTCTTCATATAAAAATCTTGGGGCGGTCTTTCCCTAACTGCCGAGTTTTTTTATAACCAACACGACCAATGGATATCAGCCATCCCAACCAAACTAAAGGTGAGTACTCCTAAACCTAACTCTCAAATATACAAAGTTGGCGAATGCTTAATGCAACATGTATGTAGCTCCAAAACGTATGGGCAAACCCATTCAAAAAAGAGATGCTTTATTGTTTTTTTAGCAAAAGCAACACTTTTCACTGCTGGCTAATTGCATTTGGCTAAGTTGTGTTTTATTAGAATCATTCCTCAACAAAGATGCCATCGAAAAAAAATAAATCTTCATTGGAACTTTTAAGTTCCTAATAATTTAGTTTAGGTTGGGAATGAACCTCTAGTTGTATTGAAGGCGGATAATATAATCTCACTAAGAACTGCCCCTTTCCATTCAAGATCCGACGTGTTTTTTGGTTAGAAGTTTGTTCCAGGCAACTAATCTAGATCCAATAAAATCACGTCTCTATAAAATGTTTGGGTGTGCTTGGTTTAGGCCCGCATTGGTCACGCCACAGCCGCGGCGGTCAAAAGTTTCGCAACACTCGCCATACCTTGCCACACACTAAACGACAAGCATGAGAAGCAAAACGACATGCTATGGCGGCCACATACTATGAAAACCAAACAACATGCTTTTTGCTGTGGCAGCCACGGTGTTGCATGGTGTGTTTGGGCTGGCAACCAAACACACCCTTAAAGAGGTGATGTATCAAAGACATCGTCTACAGTATCATGTTTGCATCCTACGATGTTGTATATGTAAGGATATTGTTCACTCAAAGTTGAGTTTCCAGCCAATATTTATCCTCATAGAATCTCACTTGGGATTCTTATCTTTGATTGTGAACGATCCAAAACGGGAGGAAATTTTGTTTCTCCTTTCATAAGGCTAACAAAAAAATATATAAGTCTCTAATTTTTTTCCCAGTAAGCGTGAGATAAATTTAATATCAGGTTTCGACTAATAAAATATATGGAAAATACATGGAAGTGTCATTTATCTTTCCACTGAGGATAGGATCGGTGCTGCTCCATACACCATACAGTTGCAATCTGTGTCCCTCTCATCCTGTTGATCGACGCCTATTTCTTTTTTGGTCCACACACGCCACTTGACCACTGCAGATCATTCAAAAGGGACAAAAAAACGATTTTAATCGATCCATCAGGCACATCCTGCTTTGCATTACAACCATTGCATGCACACGTCACTACGGTCGATCGAACGCTCGCACCAGGCCCCCACGCCTTTTCCGATCCCCTTTCCAATCCCTCGCATTACAATACTCTCTCTATATAGGGCTCGCATTCACGCCGCTACAATGTCAATGCCCTCCACTGCACTGCACTGTTTGCTGTAGCAGCATTTGGTGTCGTCTCCTGTATGCATACACCATGCCGTCCGAGTTAATAGACGTGCCGAGGTTCCTTCTGCTGCATTGCATAGAGTCTGCCCCTGCCTGCACTGTATTTGCTCCGACAGTCGCGCGCGATCAAATTATTCATACATAAACTCATGGACACTAATCCATGGAGTTAAAATATAGTAGTAACAGTAGTATATTTAAAATTTTCTGTTGGCTTAAATTTATTAGTCATTTCTCTCACAGTAAAATAGTATGAGTCACAACTTATACTAAGTCATAGTATCAGCTAGCTTATAAGTAACACTCCCTCCATCTCAAATTACAAGACATATCAATAATCTCAAAGAGTCAAAGTATCTCAAGTTTGACTAAACTTATTTAATAATATAATAATATTTTTAATACCAACTAAGTATCATTAGATTCTTTATGAATTATATTTTTATAGTATGCATATTTGATGTCATAAATCTTTATATTTTTTTTCTATAATTATTGGTCAAACTTAAGATGTTTTACTCTTCACAAGATTCTTAAAATGTCTTATAATTTAATACCAAGGGAGTAGTAATATCGGCCGACCTGTTCCTAGTTTGAGAAACACACGTGATCTCACTGCCTCGTAGTTAACCTTGGGAAAATTTTACTGAGAACCGAGTATCAAACTGAATTTACTGAGAATCGAATCGAACCTATCGAGAACCAAAAATTCGGCTACCTACATTGTTAGCACTTCTGAGGAAGCGAAGTTTAGTCGGTTCAATCGGTTCCACCACTCAGTTAACCGAAGTTCCCGAAGGAACCGAAACTTCATGGGAGGCCCAATAAATAATCACCGTTCCAACCCAGCTCTCGATGCCTATCGTCCCGACTCGCGATGGCGCCCATCCCCTCACGGTGGAGCAGCGCTCCTCCCCACCCATCCCAACCCACGCGGCGACTCGCGCTCCCCCCAGTCCCTAGCCGCGACGGCGCCCCTCCCTACCTGCCCGATGCCACGACGCCCATTCCCACCCGCGCGATGAGTGGTGCTCCTCCCCAGTCCCCACCCGCGATGGCGCCCTCCCCACCCGCCCGGTGCAATGGCACCCGTCCCCACCTCACGATGGAGCCCCTCCCCAGCCGTGCGGTCCCCCTCCCAACCCACGTGGCGCAGACGCCTCCCAACCTATGAATAGCATTGCTGGCCGCCGCGATGCCCCCTACCTCTCCTGCCTGTTATTTGGTTTTTCGATTATAACCGGAACCGAACTGAAGGAACTGAAACCAAAGTTACATGGTTCTCGTTTCTAAGAAGAACTGAACGACACCTGTTTTTTGAGAATCGAACTGGTATAGGAACCATGGAACTGAACCGATCGGTTCGGTTAGAACGGAATTCCCAGGGCGACTCCTAGTTATTCGAGCATGCATACGATATGAACGAGATACTCCCTCCGTAAAAAAAAAAGAACGTTATAAGATGCGTACATGATAAACTTTCTCAACTTGGATTAAGTTTATAGCATATATTTATATTTCTAATTAAATTTATTATAAAATGATATTCAACGATCTATGTAATAGTACTAATTATATATTATAAATATTAATATATTTATCAAAATTTAAAAAATTTGACATCTCAGCAAGAATAATTTTTATTTAGAGATGGAGTGAGTATGCCACTGGGATTCCTGGACAAATTTGAACCGCATTGTCGTAGTAGTTGATTTCACCACGAGAGACGACAGGTACAGAGTTCGCAACTGTACGTTGCGTAGAAGTAAAGGCAGATAGTAGATGTCAAACGATCCTACCATTTCAATGTCATCGTATTTGTATATATGCAGTACGTGTAAGCTTTGAGAGGTATGGTATACATTGAAGTTTCTGCTCGCTACTCCACTCTAGCCTTTCACTTTTGCAATGAGATATCAACGTCAAGGAATAGTTATTTTGTAGTAGTATATGTATACACACATTCATTCTCGTCTCTAGAGTCTTGCAAGCTGTATCCATCAATCACCCTCTCTCTCTTCCCTCTTCTTCCCGGGCCTTGCACTTGCTAGTTGCTATTACTATTTCTGCTGCGAAGAGTGAAGGCGAGGAGCGTGGTACTGGTGCGGTAGTGAACAGCAGACCGGCAGTGGTATGGATTTCATACGAGAGACAGGGATTTATTAAAATCAGACGCATCGGTCAGTTGGGCGTTGTAGGCACTACAGGGGGCTACTGCACGCTGCTCTTCTGAAGTGACAAGCTGTACAGTAGTACTCCCCTGACCTGACCCCTCTTTCTCCCTCTCTCAATCTGTGCTCTACTGGTAGAGAGATCGTCCGATGACAGTACAAGAAAGCAGATGCACGGGGCATACAGATATACACACAGCGGCAGCCAGTGCTTTGCCGGACGTATTTCTCACTCGGCCACCTGCTCGTACTGTATATTCGTGGGCAGGAGAATTTTCTGGTACACAGGCCTGGGGATTATTACTTTCTGAAATTAAAACTCGCGTTCGGTACTGCACGTTACATATACATGCGCCGAGCACGCAAAGCGTCGGTGATGTCCCCCTGTCCTTGGTAAGTTGATGATAGAGGCAAAGAAAGACGAGGACGAACACCAAATGTGGTCAATTGTTCCAAAGCAAAGTTTGCTAGCTTTAGTTAAATGGTCAGAAACTACTGTAGAGAAAATACGTCCTTTGGATTCTGTCTACTATAAGCGGCTTTCTGAACTGTATAATCAAACTCTTGTCCCTTACATTGTGTCTTCTGCTCACACGATTTCACTGGGTGGCAACAAACTGTGAAAACCCTCGGCATGCTACTCACAATCCTGCATCTGCCACTAACGTTGGCGGCATATATATATATATATATATATATATATATATATATATATATATATATATATATATATATATATATATCACTCGGTTGGCTTGTTTTGTGAGCCAACATTTCATATGTATTTTAGCTTATTCTTACACATAAAACACCTTTGAATCGGTCGTCTTTTTCACCCGCCAAATAGGTTGATTTTATTTAGTAATTTAATCATAACCGCAGAAAAAAAATTAAAGATCTAACATTTTGGTCATGGGGCTAGCGCAACAATATAACATAATCACGCCACATACATTAGCACGGCAAGATATGACATGCTGGATGGAGTTTTCGACATAGAAAAACTTTGTAGTATTGTTTAGACAAGCAGAAGTTCCCAAAAATCATAATTCTCGATACAACTTCGGATAAAGAAGATTTTTATATAAAAATTATAGATTCTTTTTGGTTTTAAGTTTTCTCATTTGAGAAAATTAAGGTGCTCAAAAAAATAGTATACAATTTCAACAGCATAATCCTCACATACTTACGCTTGTCTCATTAAAAATAATATATTTTTTTGTATGATGTCAAATGAAGATATTTTTATATTAAAGTTATAGCTATCAATAAGATTTATAACTTTATAGTTTTGGGTTTCCACATTTGAAGTTGTTAAGATGTTAAGAAAATAAGTAGTCGCCACAACAGGACTAGCGAGATCAAAGAGTTAGATCTAACAATAGTTAAACACTGTTATTATCAGTCTATATTGAAAAGAAAAAGTAAAAATATATTAAAAAAACTCCTCATCCCAACCTCCTTGCATCACCGCCTAGCAACCACCATCGTCAACATAGCCTCCCGTCGAAGGTCCTGTCTGCTTTAAGCCCTCACAAACTCTGACAAGCTCCAAATGAAAACCCAAACCACATTCTAAACCTAAAGGCTTTTTGTTGGAGATGTGGAGAACCTAGCTAATTGCAGATTCTATCTGATGTTAAGAGAAAGTGAGTTATAAAAGGTGGATAAAACAACATATTGAATTAATTCATTTTTCAATCTAAACAAAATATCTTCTTGATAAAAAAACATACAAGACAACTAAACTAGACTACCGTAATCGGACAGCTAGAGATCAGCAAAAAAAAACCTTGCCCCCCCACAAACCCATAGGTACTCTAACTGGAGATTCAAAGGAGCACTTTCCATCCACAACCTCACCTCGCTCGGCGAGGTTATGGTACCAACGGATCCTAGCACGCTCAACTGGTAGGGGAACAAAGCTAATTGCTAGCTCTTTACTATTAGCTGAGCTCTATTTAAATTTTCAAGTTAATAGTTAGTAGTACCTAGCTTGTAGGAGTTGGCTAATGTATTTTTATTAGCTACCTACCCATGTGTCTCAAATTAAATCAACTTTTAGAATTGTCTTGAGTCAAACTATTTTATATTTGATTAAACTTTATGAAAGGAGCGCCAATATTTATGACATCAATTTCTTATAATTAGCTAAAATGTATCTTCATAATATAATTATTTGATGTCACAAATATAATTATTTGATGTCACAGATGTAGTTGGTGTGATTCATTTAAAATATAATTAGCTAAGATGAACTATTTGATTCATTTGAAATAGAATGAAAACCCAAACCCAAGCTCCTACGAAACTGCTCAAATTTGAAATAGAATGACTTGGTGTGATTCTAGTAATTGATTTATTTTTAGATATAGGGACTATCTCATTTTACGATATTAGTTGTTCCATCAATGAATGTTTCTAAATCCACAAGAGATAATTTTAACAGCTAACCATTAGCACATAAGGACCTAAGAACAACTAAAAAGTACAATCAAAATGATTTGAAAGTAAGTGTCGCCTAGGGTATTCCATACAAATAAAATTGTACAATGTAAATATCGAACAATCTATAGGATCATGTCTATAGTAAGGTGGAGGATTTGGTGTGGATGTGGAAGATATTTTTCTTTGCCTTTGGAATTTTCTTTCACTATGCAAAGAGAATATGCTAATACTTAACACATATATTTGCTTTGTTTTCTAAAAGCATGGGTATTTCAATAAATACCTAGGAACTAGGAATACCCCTCCCACCACACCTGCGCCACAGATAATCTAAGTTTGTATACAATAGAACCTCTCAGGCCTTTTCCCCATCCCATTGGGGTTAGAGGGGATCGAGAGGTCTTAAAGAGAGAGGGTCATATTCCCTGACCACATTACGAAAGCCATACAAATTCACCTCCACTCATGCTCCCACTGTTGATCGTCCATCCATAACTAACGCTCCAAGGGATCCTGGTCTTATGAGGTTTTAGTGTTTCACCGAACACGAACCATCATCGGTTCTTCATTGTTGATTCACATGTCCTTTTTTATAGTCACATATAGGAAATATGTGACAATGAAGTTTTTCCATACAGAGCAGAAGATTAGCTTATGCTATGTTGATCATTTTATTCCTACGGGGTTCAACTCCTTCGTTTGAATACTATGGGTATGTTTGACATGCTTCTCTCTCATGTGGTCCCAGGCACAAGAGTCGGAAATCCATAAATTATAGGTCCTATTAAAAAACGGTTGAGTTCTCTTGCAAGTAAAAGACAAAACATATATTTTTATTTTTGAGAACAATATAATAACATGCTATAAATATGCTGAATGCATAAGTATAGGAGATAAGAAAGAGAAAAAACAGGATATAATCTTAGATCTGGTTTAGCTACAAGAATCAAGAAAATTTGTTAGAGGGACAAATGAACCTTTATTAATAACAAAGAGCTAACTTCTATATGAAAAAGCTAAGACCTCGTAGCCAGCAATGAATTTTGTCTAACTCTGTTTGGATGGTATATAAATCGGGTGATTTCGACTGATTGAATAGTATTCTGTAAGAGAATAAACTCAAACAAAGTGAAATAGTTCAAACTAACTCTCTATTAAAACTGATGTTGAAGTCGAAACCGAAGTGTGGCAAACAAACCCTAAATTTTCATGCACACCAGAACTGCCCTGATTAAGTGTGCTCTAACTACGCACTCTACCTACATGGCACGTGGCAACTGCAGTATCAAACACAACGGATAGTACAGTAATTACGTCTCCGACCAGCATTGCTCCCCCTTCTTCCTTCCTGCGTGTGGGTCAAATGCGAGCGAGACACAAGCTCATTCCTTTTGCACGCTTTAAAGCTATCCCCACACAACATTCTCGTCTCGCCTCATCGATCACTCTTCTAGTCTTCTTCCTCCGCACACGCGCACATGCGACCAGAGCTTAGCTCAGCTTAAGCTTACACTGTCGCCTCCCCTCCTCGCACGGAGCAGTGCGCACACACACACAAACCGAAGCCCTCCTCGCATCCCCCTTCAAACGCGCGCAGCCATGGAGAGTGGCGGCATCATTGTGGCATGTACTCGCCAATGATTGATCTCTCATCGTCTCTTCTTCCAACCACCTCCTCGTCCTCGTGCTCGTGCTCGCCCTCCTCCCTTCCCTGCCCGGCTGCCCGCCTTGTCTCCCCAAAATGACCAGCAACAGCAGCCAGAACATCAGCAGCTGCAGCACCGGCGGAAGCGACGCGGCGGTCGGCGGCGGCAACTGGCTCGGCTTCTCGCTGTCGCCTCACATGGCGGCGACCATGGACGGCGCGGCCGACGGCTCCAGCGGCGTTCCGGTGCAGCAGCACCACGGTCTTGGAGGCCTCTGTTACCCTCACGTCGTCAGCTCCTCGCCCGCGCCCTTCTGCTACGCTCTCGGCGGCGGCCACGATGGTCTCGCCAATGGTGGCGGGGGTTCTACCCCGGGCTGTCCTCTATGCCGCTCAACTCCGACGGCTCCCTATGCATCATGGAGGCCTTCCATAAAAGCGAGCAGGAACAACGCCACGGTAATAAGCTAGAGTAGCTTCTCGACCAATGATTCAATGGCATTGAGATCTTCCGACCACTAACTCGATCGTACTTGCTACAGTCGCGTTCTTGGTTGGTTGGCTCGTAAGTAAGCCAGTAGTACGTACTACTCCGTAGTCCGTACGCTTGTTTTTCAATGTTTCTTGGATGGTTCTGATGCCAAGTTCTTGTCTCGTGATCGATCAGGGGTGGTGGTGTCGCCCAAGCTGGAGGATTTCTTGGGCGCGAGCACCGCGATGGCGCTGAGCTTGGACAGCTCCAGCTTCTACTACGGCGGCGGTCACGGCCACCACGCGCAAGGCCATGGCCACGACCAAGGCGGCTACTTGCAGTGCGCGGTCATCCCCGGTTCGGGCGGGCACGACGTGTACGGCGGGCACTCGCAGCTGGTAGAAGCGCAGTCCGCCGCGGCAATGGCGGCGAGCTGGTTCTCATCCCGCGGCGGTGGCTACGACGTCAACGGCGGCGCCGGCGCCATCGTGCCGTTGCAGGGCCACCCGCACCCGCTGGCCCTGTCCATCAGCTCCGGGACGGGGTCCCAGTCCAGCAACATCACCATGCAAGTCGGCGCCGCCCACGCCGACGCCGTCACCGAGTACATCGCCACGGACGGGAGCAAGAAGCGCGGCGGCGGGCAGAAGCAGGCCGTCGTCCACCGCAAGTCCATCGACACATTCGGGCAGCGCACGTCCAAGTACCGCGGCGTCACCAGGTATCCCGAGTCCCCGCATTCCCGACTGTCCGTACGCCGCCGTGGTCGTCGTCGCTGTCGCACCCGCACCATCCGGCCGGCGGGGCGCCCGTCCCTCAGCGCACGAGTCGCTGACTAGCCGCGTGGTTTCCACCGTGTAAAAGCAGGCATAGGTGGACGGGGAGGTATGAGGCGCACCTCTGGGACAACAGCTGCAGGAAGGAAGGCCAGACCCGGAAAGGCCGGCAAGGTACGCGCCACTGCCTGCCGCCATGGCAGCCTAGCTACTAGGCCTTTCTTCATCTCCGTCACCTTCACTTCACCTAGGAGTAGTAGTAGTAGTGGTACTGTAACTTCCTGTGCTAGAGCCTGATGAACTGCACTCCCGTGTCTCCCTGCTGAACCTTCTTCGCCTTCGCCCATCGGGATTGGTTTACTTCTGGGACGACGTACTACTGCCACTGCCGGACTCCCTGCAGTTTATCTCGGTAAGTACGTGCGTTCCGTAATTAGTTACTGCTCACTAGGATCAGTAATCCTGTGTGTAGGCCGGGCAGGTCACATGTTTCAGGTGTCTTTGTGAACAAGAGGTCTGAGATTTTGTCTCCATGTGTTTTCTTTCTTGGTTGGTTTGGCTAGGTGGGTATGACGTGGAGGAGAAGGCCGCGAGAGCGTATGACCTGGCGGCGCTCAAGTACTGGGGGGCGTCCACGCACGTAAATTTCCCGGTAATGAACTGCATACGACGACGATAGTCTGAAAAAGTGAATATGTTGTCTTTTGCAATGTGTGCTGATTCATGTTCTTGCTGTTTTCAACGCGTTTGACGCGGATTCAGATCGAGGACTACAGGGAGGAGATTGAGGAGATGAAGAACATGACCAGGCAGGAGTACGTCGCCCACCTGAGAAGGTACGAATCTTCTGATCTGATGCTTGCATCCTTTTGCTTAGGATTAGGATGTTTGTTTTGGTCGAACCGGCTGCGACGGAGCAAATACGTTTATGCAATGCAATGCTCACATGGATCGCCATTTGTTGCAGGAAAAGCAGCGGGTTCTCGCGCGGCGCTTCGATCTACCGGGGAGTGACCAGGTTTGTGCAGGGGCAGGGGGCCATTCCCAATGACGTCTTGATCTTCACGGCCTATTTTGCTGGTTGTATGTATGCACTGCTAGTAGGTTTACTGAAACGAACGCTAGTATTTCCCGCAGGCATCACCAGCACGGGCGGTGGCAGGCGCGCATCGGCCGCGTCTCGGGCAACAAGGACCTCTACCTGGGAACATTCAGTATGTGTTCTCTCCTTCACCTTCTCATCACGCTTCCAGTTCGTTATCAGTGTTGGGCTGTTGGCTCATCCCATTCCCATCCGTCTATAGAAGCCGCCTGAACTGCAATTGCAATCTCAACTCCTATCTGCTATCACCCATCATGATCGCCAGTGCGACTGCTCGCTGCCGGCCGGGGCTATCCGTTGCCGTCGCAGAGGGGTGTGTCACGGTTTAAGGACGCAGGGTGTCCAGTCACAATGATCGAAAACCGAGCGAGCATCCCCAATGATGCCCTGGCCCCTCCCCAAAGAATGTTTTGCCCTCTGCGGCGTGCTTCTGGCGCGCTCTCTCGCTCGCTCGCGCATGCATCGCCTCGCCGGCCCCACTGGTGGTCTCGCTCTCGCGTACTACGATTCCGGCCGGCATCCTTTTTCTAAGGCTGGCGCCGCCGCAGTCGGGGTCGGGGACGGGAGGGCTGGCCGCGCTCGGCTTTGCGTTCGCACGCTCGATCGCGGTCGCTTTCGCGCTTTGCCCGTTTGACCGCTGTGGCCCAAGCCCCAAAAGCGCATTTCCGATGCCTTGTCCTGGCGCGCGGAGTTGTGTTGGTTGGTTGGTGTTTAAGCGGCTGTTAAGGTGGAGCCGTTTTTGTGCATGCATTGCTGCAGGCACGCAGGAGGAGGCGGCGGAGGCGTACGACGTGGCGGCCATCAAGTTCCGGGGCCTCAACGCCGTCACCAACTTCGACATCACGCGGTACGACGTCGACAAGATCATGGAGAGCAACACGCTGCTCCCGGGCGATCAGGTCCGGCGCAAGAAGGACGGCGACGCGGCGGCCGTTGCCACGGTCTCGGAGGCCGACGCCGCCGCGGCGCTGGTTCAGGCCGGCGGCAGCTGCGTGGCGGACACCTGGAAGATCCACCCGGCGGCCGCGCTTCCGAGTGCTGCTGTCGACAACGGCGGCCACCAGCAGCAGCAGCACCAGGACCTGCTGTCGAGCGAGGCGTTCTCGCTGCTGCACGACATCGTGTCTGTGAACGCTAATGGGACGGCGGGGGGCGGCAGCGCCAGCGCGCACATGTCGAACGCGTCGTCGCTGGCTCCCAGCGTGAGCAACTCCCGGGAGCAGAGTCCGGACCGGGCCGGCGGCGGCCTCGCCATGCTTTTCGCGAAGCCGGCGGCGGTGCCCAGGCTGGCTTGCCCGCTGCCGCTGGGATCCTGGGTCTCGCCGGCGGCGGTGTCGTCCGCCAGGCCCGGCGTGTCCATCGCGCACCTGCCGATGTTCGCCGCGTGGACCGACGTTTGAACAACAAACTTCCTTGGCATCACAAGGGTGAAGGTGGATTGGCAAAAAAAAACTGTGGTTCTTTTGGTTTGATTAGGGCATGCTTATTAGCTGGGTAAGGTTTAGTTGCGTCACGTGTAGTGTAGCGGTAGTCTAACATCATATGTCAGGAACTAGAACTAGCCATGCATGCATGCGTGGCTGCTTGGCCTCTTGCGATTCCTCCATTTGCGCGTGGCGTGGAGGTTTCTTTTTGTAATATCGGGGCCAGCAGCAGCATGGTTGCTCCTGCTCCTATAGCCAAGAACATATGCCAATCCATATCGGGGCCAGCAGCAGCATGGTTGTAATATCGGGGACGCACTAGTACTAGGATGGTTAGTGTTGATCTCCTAACCTCAATCAAGTACGAAAATATGCCAAGTATAATATCAGTTTAAACTTGTGTGCAATGCAATGCAATCCATCATGGTTCTGGAATTCACTCGCATCAGGTAGGCTAGGGTCGTGCTAGCAGTGCTTCTACTCCCTCTACCTACCGTCTCCGGCGGCGACGGCTTTTGATCCGATGTCCACGTTCAGTTTTCATACGCCACTCGTGCTACTCGGCTAGATAGACTGTGGACTCGCGGGAAGAGATGACCGATCGCACTGTTCCTGTGCGTGCGTCCCCCCCGCTGAGTCCCTGCCGCCATGCTTGCAACACCTGGACAGACACAGGAGGGCGGGCGGCGCCATGGCCCACCGTCCTTTCCACACTGTCTTGGTGACGCGGCTTGGGTTGCCGGGAAATCAGCAAGCGCGGCCGGCGTCGCACCGCCCGAAAGCCGGGATCCGCTCCGCCGCCTCGTCCCTACTCCGGTCCCGGGACCGGACCGCCCCCCCGCGCGCATTCCGTCCGTCTGGTCACATCGCAGCGGGCGGGCGCGCGGCGCGCCAAACCCCCCGCCAAACACGCGAACGCGGCCTTAGCTCACATCGACGCGCGGTCGGCTCTGGTGGTGGGGGGTGTGGGGACATGGCGGCATGCCCTTCGCCGGCGGCACCGCGGCACCCGGATGTCCCTGTGTTCCCGTCTCCTTCTCCAAAGGGCAAAAGGCTCCACGCAGCACGCTCCATGAGTTTCGTGCCCGTGTGCCGCACGACGGGCACATAGGCCCATATATGGGCTCAGCCTGTTTCGTGGAGGGCCTGCTAGGCTTTGATTCCTGTCTAGTAAAGGCCAGAAGAGGCTGACCAAGAGGCCCAGCCGGAGGCCCGGCCCGTGTGGCATTTATTGGTGCGCAAATAGTGGCTACGCGCAAATACGGCGTACCATTCTACTACTACTATCGTATGCATTGCTGGACTGGACCTGCCAGCCATTCTATTATAGCTTGGGAACTCTTAGATCGTGCACTCGTGCAGAGAAATATTTATACGTGTTTGTACTGAGTGTTGCCCTCTGTCAACTGCGCGTATTTACAGTGGCAAGTTATTGCGATCGCTCAGTCTAGCCGTGCGTTTTTACTGTCCTGCGTGTTATTATTATTTTTAGAAAGGATGCCAGCCTGCAATGCTGTCGGTGGCGTAAATACAACGCAAGCCACGTGCCATGATATTTGTACCACGTACGAGTACATACGCATACGTCAGAAAAAAAAAAGTCCCCACTCCACAAGAAATTTTGTTACGTCACGAAAGGATTGGGAGAAACGGACCATGGCGAGGCCCAGGGCCACCTGCAATAATGCATGACGTCACAATCACCCGAGCAAATTGTGCTACCCGGCAAAGACAAAGCCATCATTAATCTAGCAGCGGCCGCTTCTACCAGATCGCTGGGCTGCGGCCATCATGGCTCGCGTCCGGTCCGCCATGATCGCATCGCAAGAGGTCAAGCCCACGTAGCACTGACCGATCAGGGCAATTGCTCGTCCCTTGGCTTGCACTGCACGACGAGACGAGGCCTTCCGACTTCCGAACGCCGAGCGGCGTCAGACAAAGGGAAATACGCACTTGATGGGCGACACGCTGCGCACCACCGGCGCGCTCGCGTCCATCCACCGTCCACGGCCCGCACCAAACCGTCAGCCGTCATGTGAAACGCGCTTGCTTTGCTTACGCACCGTGCTAGTCCTCGACCAGGAGAAAATGCCTCGGCATAGCACGGCACAGCTGTCCCGCACAGTCGCGGCGACGTGCGGTGCATGGGCATGACGATAAGGTAGGACGAACCGGCAAGGGTCAAGCGTTGCCACTTTCTACGTAGCCCATCTGACTCTCGGTTACTCTACTCACATGCTCAGATCCAGAGGAGCCTGCCCACCTGACCTGAGGATAGAGTTGTTTATGGCTTCACAATTGATGCCTGGCAGCCGAAGACAAACGTTCCATTTCATGACCATGAGATCAGTTCGCTAGGTGTTAAGGTGTAGCAAGCACACTGTTGTCTTCTACTAGGAGTATTCGGTAAAACGTCAGTGTTACAGAAGCTTCTCCAATGCTTGACATTTGCTTCGAGGGAAAGGAAGAAAAACAAGAACGTCCAGAAAATCCACATTCCAGCAGGGAAAGAATGTGTTCTGCCCGACAGAAAGAACCAGTTTGACCAGCTGCTGGAACCTTGATCCACAATGATTATGGGCCTACAGTGTGGAGGAGACACAGATCTTCCAATCATGTGACACTGCGCTCGACAACTCCCAACTTTCCCCAGCGTCAAGCGGGGGGGACAGGTACAACAAACACACATGGACAAGTTTACGATCTGGATCTACTCCCAACTTTCACAGGTAGTAGAACAGGAGATCAGCGTCCAGCTGTGCATCTACCAGGACGTCTCGTCCTAATCCAGCGCCACTTCTGCTTTCCTTCACCAATCGTACAGGTTACATCCTTGAGAAAGATCCACACATGAGCACCAAAAATTTGCTACGTACTGTACAAAAGAATGGAGGGGGACCTGGACTTGGAAGAGCCACGAACAGCAACAAATTTTACAGGCCGAGGAATGTATCTACACCTCCGAGTCCGAGGCGGAGGAGGTTTCCTCTTCACGTGTGGATATCATGCCGTGCAGGCAAGGCACGGCAGATCCGGGAAGGCACAGCTGCACAACGCATATATCTTTCGAATCTCAGCCAAGGGCTGCTGCCATGACCATGGCAGTGAGCCAGTAACACATCCCTCCCCACCCCCCAAGCACTTCCATGGTGACTCACCGTTTTCCACACCTATCAATTTCTGTTTTACACATTTTACTCGACCTGCTCGCCTATGAGGTCAAGGCCTACTAACAAGAAGGAGATGCCCTGGAACAGGAGGAAGTAGAAGTGTATACCCTGCTTCGACAGCAAGCTTCGGGCGGCAGCGGTTAGGAGCAACATCGAGAGCGCGAGCTCCTTCTTGTATATCCGGTTGTGCTTCTTTTTCACGTCCTTCTTCGATGCCAGCTGCTCCTTTGCAACCGCGTCGAGGTTCGGTGCAGAGCCTGTCTTTTGGTGCTTCAGCTCCTTGGGAGGGGCCAGGGAAATGAGATCGCCCTCTGATGAGCGGCCTGATTTCTTGGTCACCACCCACTCGTACGCGCTTCCAAGCTGGAACAGACCGGAGATCATGGCGTTGAACTTTGTCACGGACATGGTGTTCTCGAAGAGCAGGTATGGGATGATGAAAGGGAATGACTTCGGAGAAGGTAGGATGTTGAGCAAGGACATCAGGGCAGGAATGTAGCACACGACCCAGTCAGGAAGCTCGGCTTCAGGCACAAACATCGTCATCGGGAGGATGATGCAGAAGAGCGTGAAGGAGTAGAAAGGTAATATGAGCTTCCGAAGCAGGAAAAAAAGGAAAATCAGGTTGGCTTTCTTCCAAAATGCAATCTGCAGCAAAGTTAAAGAAAAAATTAGAAGCCTAGAAGGTAAATTATGTTGATAACAATGACAAAAATATAACTGAGGAGCAAGTTAATAGAGTATCATATTATAGTCTACAAGTAGGGCAGAAAAAAAAATAGAGGTACAATTTATATTGAACTATGTGGAAACCAAATGATGGCAACATCTCAAAAGTGCATCAACCTAAGTAGCACTGAGCAAAGGTACATAATGTAGAGTACAGGTTCTAAGCAATGAATTGGATGGATCCAGACAAAAGCATCACACACAGAACATCCAGCTTTTCATGCTTTCATTAGCATGTACATCATTGGACCATATTCTGGGCAGGGAAAGACGCGTCCCATATACAAAGAAAATAAACCATTGCTAGAATGTATTTTATTAGCATAATGCGATCTTACTAAACATTATGTTAATTGGACAGGATATGCGAAGCATGCTATTTGGAGTTTGAGGTTAAGTGAAGTTTTTTTATAAGTGAAGTTGTTAAAGAAGGAACAACGACTCCCTAAAAATTTCAAAATATACACCAAAGACACAAATGTAAACCGGGATTGCAGTGACTATGATAGTTATTTGTAAGCATTACTGCTACAGATATTAATCGATTACTAGGATAGTCACAAATAGAATCCAAGTACTTGTGGTCACGACTATAGTGCTTTGAAATCATATAAACTATTATAGATATTGTTGCCAAAAAGGGCATCACTAAATTTGCTCTTTAACGGCACAACTTGATTTTTTTTCGAGATCGTGACGTGTGGCACGTTTTTCATTAAGCAGAAAAAGAGTTTGTTACAACCTAAGGCGCAACTTGAATTATTACGAAGTGGCTAAGAAAGGGAGATTCGAAGAGAGCATTGCAATACCTTGCCTTTGATGATGTCCGGTAAACAAAGCCTGAATAGCTGCATTGGACCGGAATGCCACCGATGCTGCTGCTTCCTGTAAGCCTCATAAGACTCGGGCAATTCGCATTGGCACTGTCCACAATACGACAAAAAAACAGGTCAACTGAGAAAAACATTAAACATGAGCAGACACCAATTAGAAGATTTCCATATCAGACAGTACCTCCACATCATTCAGGAATATAAACTTCCAGCCATGCAGATGTGCCCTAACAGCAATGTCCATATCCTCCACGGTTGTCCGTTCCATCCATCCACCGGAGTCCTCCAATGCCTTGATCCTCCACACCCCAGCAGTGCCATTGAACCCAAAGAAGTTTAAGAACACCCCATTAACCTGCTGTTCCACCTCAAAGTGGAAGCAAAGATTAATATACTGCAACCGAGTCAGCAGGTTTTCATCCTTATTCACAAAGGACCATCTTGCTTGCACTAGCCCAAGTTCATCATTGTCCTGCAATGGTCCATTTGACGAATCAGACTTAGAATCCTAAAACGAAGACAAACAATCAAAAGTAAATTCCCCTCAATTCACCTTGAAATGTGGCACAGTGCGCTTCAGAAAGTCAGGAAAAGGTTGGAAGTCTGCGTCAAAGATTGTGACAAATTCATAATCCTTCACATAGCTGCAGCTCATCGCTGACTTGAGGTTTCCAGCCTTGTAACCATCCCTTAACACACGGTGCCTGTAAACAATTCGGGCACCTTGCTGTTGCCATTTGGCCACCTCTTCTCTAATCAGAGTCTGTGTGAGTGGGTCATCGGAGTCATCCAACACCTGAACCAAGAAGTTGGATTTGGGCCAGTCAAGGTTGCACACGGCCGCAATTGATTGTTGATACACCTGAACAAAGCCAACAACAAAACCAATTGTGAAAAGACTGAGAGGTAGGTGACCAGAATTGCGTATTTAGAGCGAGAAAGACAACACCAACCTCCTTCTCGTTGCACATTGGTATCTGGACAAGTACCATGGGGTAGTACCCGGCATCCGGGTCCTCCGCATCAGGCAATGCAAGGGACTTGGGCTTGGGCTTGATGCGCTTGATGTGGATGTAGAAGCAGCCAAGGCACTGGATGAGGCGGTCGGCGCTCTGGATGAGGAAGAGCACGACGCAGGCGTCGGTGAGGAACTGTATCCCCGGCGCAACGTAGGTGGCGCGGAAGCGCAACCAAGAGGCGTACAGCGACTCGAGGCCGATGACGGGGAGGGCGAGCGCGGAGGCGGCGAGGTTCCAGCCGTTGAAGTATGCGGCGACCTCGACGGCTAGGAGGAGCAGGGAGACGATAAGGAAGGCCTTGATGAAGGCGTAGAACCTGGAGCGCACCACGGGGCTCTCGCCGGTGGCAGCCACCACGCCGGCCTCGGCGTCGGTCCTCCCCGCGGCCACCCTGCGCCTGGCCGCGCCGCCTAGCGCGACGGCGGCAGAGGCCAGCGAGGCGAGGCACCCGGCGGCGCGGTGCGCCTTGAGGAGCAGCACCCACCTGATCTGCTTGGCGTTCTTGGTGCGGCCCCCCTTGCGGCGGCCGCCGGCGGCCAAGATTTCCTCGTCGTCATCCTCCGGCGAGGAGATCTCGGAGATGGACCAGTTGGGGTTCTCCATCTTGACCACCACCGGCGTGCCCCGGTAGGCGTCGCCGCCGGCCTTGCCGCCCCACAAGCCGCTCCACGGCGCCATCAATGGCCGGTCCAAGAAGCCCGCCGCCTCACCCGGCCTAGGCCACGCCTCTCGTTCTCTGCCCTCCCAAAATAGCCACTCAATCCGCCACACGCTAATCCTGGGCTTCCTTTCCCTTTGGCCCCGCCAGTTCCACTCCAATGCCAATCCCTCTTCGCACAGGAAAATCCCCAAAGTTTACCAGTACTATTGCTACTCTGCACAAGCTCCGCTCCACTTCCGTTTGAGAGTGAGCTTTATGAAGAAGAAGAAGAAGAAGAAGAAGAAGAAGAGGGGAAGAGGAGGGGAAGCTGATGCTGCTGAGCCAGAGCGGAGGGAAGGCGACGAAGGACTGGGAAACAGCTCAACACGTCTGGGGAGAGAGAAAGTCGAGAGATCCGGCGGAAAGGAAGGCCCCAATATCTTACAATGTTCTCTTGTCCTTCCCCGCATGTCTGTGGTCTTTCGCGCCGAGTAGTTTTGGTTGAGGCCCGTTTAGTTCCAAAATTTTTTGCATATCCGTCACATCAAATCTTGCGGTACATGTATGGAGTACTAAATGTAGACGAAAACAAAACTAATTGCACAGTTGGATGAGAAATCGCGAGACGAAACTTTTAAACCTAATTAGTCCATAATTAGACACTAATTACTAAATAAAAACGAAATTGCTACAGTGCCTAAAACCTAAAAATTTTTGGATCTAAACACACCCTGAGTATTTCTATTTCCTACTTCTGCCCTTGGTTTGGTAAGGCCTTAAATTTGGGAGTTAATTACGCGTTTTCTGTGGGTTAAACATGGCTGGAGGAGAAGGGCAAAAGAGGAAATATCATGATAACCTTTCAGAATATTTTTTTTACATTTCACACTAACCTTGCTTACCTGTAGTAGCCGTTGAATCAACTTCTTTTGTCGCCAAATTTCATGAGAAATTGCGAAATTCGGATCTCGCGAATTTCGTTGGTCTTCTTGGCCAATCTGTTTACTATGTATTTGGCTACATGCCTGTATATATTTGTTGTCACTTTCCTTCCCCAAGCTAGATGGGTCCTCTTTTCTCTCTTTAGCACAAGAGAAAGAAGAGGAAGAGTATGCAAAGGCACCCTTTGGACCATGCAATTGTAGAAAGGAGTCACCTTCAATCTCCTCTCCGTCGTTTTCTCATCTTCGCTCCGTATCCTCGTCCAACCTCGCCTTTTCGCCGTCCTCCTTGCTCGTCTTTGCCCCATATCCTCGTCCAACCTCGTCTTTTCGCCGTCCTCCTTGTCTTCGCGCCCACCCATGCTTGTCTTACCGACGCCCCTCCTTTGCCTCATCCTTGACCCCGTCGCCACCCACCACCACGACGCAATGCACCGCGAAGATCCGGCACAACCCTAGCGCCCACGACAGCCATCTTCTTCCCCTACCCGTTCTCCTTCCACGGTGAGCTTGGCCCATGGAGCTCCCTGCCCTTGACCTGGGTCGGTTGTCTCCACCTCCGTCAAGGCCCTTATCCGCCGTGTTGTCGTCCCAAGACATGGGGAAAAGTATATCCAAAGGAGTCAATAGGGATTTTGTTTTATTAACAATGAAGAGTGGAGTTCCTTTTTGCACAAAATATACAAAAAAAATCTTGCTAATACCGACGGTCTTCATCCCGCACGAACCCTTCCTCTTATAAGCCCGCCAGAGTGAGGGAACAAGGGGTAGGTGTAGGGTCGAGATGGCGGACTAGAGGGGGGGTGAATAGTCCTTTCTAAAAACTTACGCGCAACGGCTAACCGAAACAAATGCGGAATTAAAACTATCGGTCTAGCCAAGACTACACCCCTCTATCTATAACTTTAGCACCTAGCAAAGTATACTAATTGGGCTCACTAAGGTGCCAAGCTAGCAAGCTCACCTAAACAAGTCTAGGTTGCAAGGTCACATAAACCTAAGCAACTAGTACTCTAAGCACAAAGGGAGCTCCTACTCATACTAGTAAGCAAAGCACAAAGCACCTAAGCTCACTAGCAATGCTCTCTAGCAAGACTACACAAGTCAACTAGAGAGCTCAACTTACTTAGCTACACAAACTAAGAAATGTGACTAACAAGGCTACACAAGCCAATTAGCTACTCAAGAGCTACTTCTATGCTACACAAGCTAGAAGGTAACTAAGCAAGCTACACAAGCTAAACTAGTTACAAGAGCAACAACTACTCACTAGCACAAGTGTATGAAAGTAAATACAAGCTAGTGATTTGGAGAATGCAAACCACCGAGAAGATGTACACAAGGTTGACACGGTGATTTTTCTCCCGAGGTTCACTTGGTCGCCACCAAGCTAGTCCCCGTTGTATTGGCTCACTCACTTGGAGGTTTACGACTTTTTACAGGCCTCACTCGTCTAACCCCCGCAAGGGTTGCCGCCTAACCAACACAAGATGAGGGCACTCAACGATACCTTCAACTAGAGTTGCTCTTCGCGATCTCCCGCAGGGCGAGCACAATGCCCCTCACAAAGCACTTCTCCGGAGTGCCGCACAAGCTTCTTGCGGGCTTCGACAGAGCCACAGTCACCAAGCCGTCTAGGAGGTGGCAACCTCCAAGAGTAACAAGCACCACGAGCTTGCAACATGATCACCTAGTGCCACACGAAGCTATCTCTCAAAGCAACGCACTAGAGATCACTTACTCGCAATTGAATCACACTCTTGCAAGCACAAGTGAGTTAGAAGGCTCCCAACCAAGCACAACTAAGGGTAACACAACCCCAAGGTGCTCAGCAACAAGCCAAGGCCGGCCACCACTCCTATTTATAGAGTGGAGAAGAAACTAGCCGTTTTCCCACTCTCTGCGCACCTCCGGACGCAGGTCCGGACGCAAAAGCACACAGGGTCCGGACCATCGCCCAGCGTCCGGACCTTCAAGCCGTTTGAAAACGCCCGTTGGCGCGCTCACCGATCGTCGCTACGTGGCCTCCGGACGCGTCCGGAGTCCACTCCGGACCAACGTGCACACGCGTCCGGACTCTAGCAGAGAGCTCCTCGAGAGCTGATTTCCTCCGGACGCGCGTCCGGAGTCCGCTGTCCGGACGGTAGACAGCGTCCGGACCTCTTTGGTCAGCACAGCACAGTCAGTGGGGGTGGCGTCTGGACGCATAGCCAATGGTCCGGACCGCCCATGCCCCTAGCGTCCGGACTCGCTCGCCCGAGCGTCCGGAGCTCACAACTTCACCGAGACCTAGGGTTAGGTTCTGGACGCATTCTCCGATGGTCCGAAGCCTACTGTCCCTAGCGTCCGGAGCTCGGTTTTCAGCTGAGACTCCTCCTCACTTCTTCCTTTGCTTCTCAAGTGCCAACACAAATGTGTTCACCACCTTGTGCATGTGTGTTAGCATTTTCACAATTATTTTCAAAGCATTTTTCACTTGCTCTCACCGCGCCACTCGATCCTAATGCATCGCAAAGTTAGATCGCTCAAGGTGACACTAGATAACCGATATGCAAACAAGTTTGCCCCCTTGATAGTACGGCTATCTATTCTAAACCCGGTCATACACTTCTCTACACACCTATGACCGGTGAAATAAAATACCCTATAGGTTATACCTTTGCCTTGCGCATTCCATTCCATCTCCATCTCCATCTCCAATGTTGATGTAACACATGCACCAATCAATCATCAAATGATATGATCCACTTCATATCATCACATGACTGTATTGGTTCATCGATCTTGACCTCACTTGCTCTTCACCGTTGCATTGGTCCATCGGCGCCAAGCATCACTCACTTGTCCTCCACACTTGCAACCGGTCCATCAAGCCAAGCCTCATCTTGACCTTCTCCACCTTGGTCACATGACTCCATGTCATGTCTCATGTGCAATAAGCTCCTTCATCACACAATCACCGGTGAACTAATCTCCTGTGTATATGTCACTTGAACACATATTAGTCCACCTAAGTTGTCACTCAATTACCAAAATCACACAAGGACCTTTCAATCTCCCCCTTTTTGGTAATTGATGACAACTCTACAAAGATATGGAAATTTAGATCATTTTGGACATTATGCCATTTATCCATCATTTAAGCTCTATGCCAAGAATTGGATAAATGCCACAAAGTCCGACTTGGTAGTGTTAGCTCCCCCTACATGTGTGCTCACAAAGGTTTGAATTAAGCTTTGCACACATGCATGAATAGATATTGTGGGAGTGCTAGCACTACTAAGTAATGCTAAGGGTTATAGGATAAATCTTTGAAGATACCCATTGTAGTTCCACTTTGAAGATCATCCTTAGCACCATGGTTAGCTAGATACCACAAAAACAACACTAGAAACCCCGTGAGATCAACATTAGAAGCACAGTTTCTAGATATCAATTGAAGGAACAAGGATCTAGCTTACCATCCTATGCATGCTAGTTTATCAAATCATCATTCAAATCCTATAACCAGCATACACTACACAAGCATGCATATAAATATAAAACTTATGCAATATGTAAGCAAGCACATGAATATGCACATATCAAATGCAATCAATCAAGTTTATGAGCTTGCTCCCCCTACTTGTGTGCATCACATAGTCCAAGACTTTGATCCTTTGATCTTGTTCCCTTATGTCCATGTCCATGTCTCTTTCCCTTTTAGTGCATTTCCAACATATATTCATATCTTTGCACTGATCTCTCCCCTTTGTCATCAATTTCCATAAAAGGTATACCACTCGAAAGGGTAAGAATTCTTTATTGATGCAAAGGTTGCACTAGGGTAGATGGTTGATACTTTTTGATGGACACTAACACATATGTATTGAATGACTCTTCATGTAAGATCATTGACCATTATACTATTGAGTAGGGCAACTCCCTTGTGGTCAAAGCAATTGTCATCCAAGTAAGCTTTCCAAGCAAAAGAACTATGATTTGATCACTTAAAGTTGAGGATCACTTAACTTGTAGGATACCACTTGTGACATACCACTTGTAGAATAACTTGAATGAAATATTTGTGGAATATCACATGTATTCTAGAACTAGACATCTTTTGCAAGTACCAATATGAAAGTTGATACTATTTGAAAGATAGCAAAAGTCTAGATACCACTTGAAGGTTATATTTTGATATCCATTTGCATTGTTGTCTTGTGCTTGAACTAGATTCATCTTCATGAGCTTCTATGTTTGACATGAACTAGAATGAATAGCATAAGCTTTCAAGTCCGGTTTAAACCCTCTCTAAGCTTGTTCACACACATTGAGTGGTTATCTTATAAAGGTTGTACTTGTCACTTAATTGCAATCCAAAATAGATCAAGTATTTGGGTTTACTAGCTCATGAACAAACTCATATACTACCACTAGATGCAAATAATCAAACAAGCAATAGTGGTAGGCTATAAGCATAAAATTCATTTGATTTTTCATGAATGAGCACTATATATGACTATATGCACTAAACATGTCCTAAGTAATGGATGTATGCATATGTCAAACAATTTCACCTTTGCTATGTTGGAGTAGAGGATAGTCACATAGATTTCATCTCCAATTAGCAATGTGAAGTCCAATTAAGATCATGGTGAAGACCAATGAATACCAATATGAATTCCATTCTTTACCTATATGAATTGAGTCCCACTAAAGATCAAGTGCACTTTCTTGTTGTGGTTGACTTGCTTCTTTCTTGATCCTTACTTGCATGAGAGAATACCAAAATATGTACCACTTGTAATCATGATATCACTCGAAAAACATGATACTACTTTGAATGTAAGTTTATGCATCTTTCTCTTTTGGGTGTTGTTTGCTTTCTTCTTGATCAATCCTATTAATAGCTTCAACTAAGCATCTCCAAATGATCCCTAAATGACCACTTCCATGTTATCCTTCCAAGCACCACACTTGGTTTACCTACAAAAGGCGGAAAGCCCCTACAAAAGGGAGAAGTGACCTTTCTCTATGAACCATCCTTGACACTCACTTGAAATAACTTTGTTTGATTGATCTTCATCTTGAGTACCAAAAAATGTGCCAAATACACTCCACAATCAAATGGTCTTGTACTCATTTCTTATAGCTTGAACCAAAATCAAGCATAGGTGCCTCAATCACTTATAAGCATGATTCCAACTTGAGGACCTTTCAATCTTAGTGACTCTTGATTTATCCAATGGTTGTCACTTTTCTGGTAGATTTTCTACTCTCTAAAGAATATATCATAATTCCTAAAGTACATGTCCAATGATCATGAAATTTGGTGGAGATGTGCTTCACTAAGTCTTCTAGCAGCCATAAAAAATTTGAGTTTCATTGGACTTCTAGATTGCTACCAGATTTCACGTCTTTCCACCTAGGTACATGCTGAAAACTGTTGCACATGTGTTGACAAGATCCACTCCAAAACCGAAGTATCCCTTATCCAATACTGATGAAATTTTCACAGCAACTAATACCATAAGTGTAGAGAATGCACACCAAATTTCAAGCCAATACAAATAGATTTGATCTCGTAAACATGGCTATGATCATAGCTAGCTCAGATTTGAATAAAAGATAGATTTAAGCACTATGAGCTATACTTCTTCAAATTGGACCAAACTTGATGTTAACTTGTTTGAACACTATCTCAAGACATATATCCATTGAATTCACTTACTAAAAGTAGTCTCTTGATCATATCCATTCAAATCAACTCAAACTTGATCACTAAGCAATTAATCCATTCAAACATCTTATAGCAAGCAACTAGTGCACATATATATCCAATTCAATCAACTCATATGCACTATGTGTATATCCAATTCAAACATCTTATACACACCCAAATGAACTTGATCAACAAGAAATATACCTTAGTAGATCATGATCAATCCATTTACAAGCTTCAACTTGAATATTTGCAAGCCTTCAAATAATCCAATCAACCACTACAACTTGATCATGCACTTGTATGTTGTAGCACTTGGACTTCATTCTTTTGACTTGGCATTGGGATGAGAATAGCAATAAGCTTCATTACTTGACTCAATCATATGATGAATAATATGAAGCATATTGAATCAAGCCTCCAATACCAATGGTACCTACACACATTCATCCACTTGTTGATGGTACCCAAACTAGTTTGGGTCCTCTCAAGTTAGGTGCAACATACTTAGGCAATGCCTTAGTATGGATAGTGGGATGTTTTGCAATAGCAACCATAGAGGTACCACTACCATCCTTTCTAAGCATATGATCATCATTAATGGAAATAGGCTTAAAAGTCATATCTAGGGGACATGAATTAGCCATGTGTCCCCTTTCTCGACATGAGTAGCACACTCTCTTTGCTTGAGCCTTTTCTTCCTTGCTCATGTTGTGCTTCTCATTGTCTTGCCTCTTCTCTTTTGCTTGATTCTTCATCTCAAGCTTGGTAGGACACTTCGAGGCAAAGTGTCCCATTTCTTCACATTTGAAGCACTTGATGTGAGCCAAATGATTCTTCTCTTGATCTTTGCTCATCATCATCTTATTGTCATCATGAATATGAGTTGTATGCCTTGCTCTTGCTTTGCCACCTCTTCTTGTTTTCTTCTTATTTGTCATCCTCACATCACCATCTTGATGGTTGATCTTGTATTGCACTTGGGGCTTGACTTGTGTCTTAGCTTGAGCAATCTTGGTTGGACAAGCATTTGCAAGATGTCCCATCCCATGACACTTGAAGCACATGAAATGAGATAACTTTTGGTCTTGCTTCTTCACTTCCTTGCCCTTGCTCTTGTGGAAACCGATTCCACTTTTGTCACTATAGATTCTCTTGTTTGTCAACATATGCTCAAAGGTGACTTTGGAGTTGTAGCACCTCTCTAGCTTATTGCTCATATTCTTGTAACACCTGGTTTTAAGACCAAAACCAGATGTTCCCTATATGTCAGCCCAGGAAGTCAAATCTCACATATAGCCACAGAACAAGATAATATCAAAAGACAATACCTAAAATATATAACATATAAGGTCATAAAGGATAACCTTAAGCAGCAAACAGCGGAACGATAACTCCGATCTTCGAGTGAAGACTCCAAGTCCACAGGGACCAACTGACTGGTTGATCACAAGCCTATCTTCTTCAACTCTTGCAATCTGGTACCCGTCCAGGACTTTTAAAGGTGATGACAACAAGCGTCGGCTCACCATGCTCAGCAAGTATAACAGGGGGTTCATGAGGCTAAAAAAGGATAGACACGGGTTTAACTGCGTTAGCTTTTAAGTAAGTCATAATTTTAGTAATTGAGTAGCATCAAGTTCTTCATAAGCCCAAATAACCACATGATCAAGATAACAAGATATAATGCGTATATGAACAAATAACAATAATTTATGATTAAAAGCATCTAATGAACTATGACATAAGGATATCACAGAGTAAGAAGCCCAAACCGCTCATAACCGTGAGCACGGCTGTCATGATAGTTTTACACTCTGCAGAGGTCGTACATCTTTACCCACAAGTCGTGAATTGCCCTTTCGCCCGAGGTAGCTAGCCTCTTAACCCACTTCCAAGGTAGGTCGACAGGGTTCACTCGAGACCTTTCGTAGGTTCCACTAATAAGTAGCAACCCGCTCCAAGTTTCCTCAGTGAAGAGCTGGGACTCCCCTCCCAGAGGTCACCGCAGTGCCACCCCCTAGGCAGGCCAAGCCCCAACAAGTCAGAGCCCTTCTTGCGCCCTTTCGGGTAAGCTGCCACAAACTAGTAAAAGTCTAGTACTGAGTCAAGCCAGAGCCATATAGCTTATGGTAGCACTGTTTTCCTGGGGGAATCCACTTACAGAAATATCCCTATGAGTGAGAACACAGGTGTGAGTTCCTAATGTTCCACCTATAGTCCACGTTGCTAAAATGTCATCTTTTATCGTTATTGCATATATCATTAGTCAGGTTACAAGATCATGGTTATTCTTTAAGAGCACTAGCTTTGATCTACCCAATGCAAACCCTCAAATGTGATAAGGTACAAGATATCAAATCTAGGTAATCCTTTAGGGTAACAAGGTAGACACATGCATATGAATTAAGTATTTAAGGTGAATAGGACAACAAGGAGGATCCCATGCTATACTTGCCTTGAACTCAGATCCTTCTTCAAAGATCAACTTTATTCAAAAGATCTTCTTAAACATCATTGCTTCTTGATCACCGACGTAACACTCACCGATTGGACAAGATCATAAACACCATTCAAACACCTGATCAAACATACATAGCATACATACATATCTATTTAGAACATTACACCAATCAATGAAAAAAGATTTAGAAAAGAAAACTACGTGTTGCTACGATCACGAAGCCACGGAGAACACGCTAAACGGAGCTACGGTGATCAAGCTGTCTAACGGTAGGTTAGCTTTCGAAAAAGAGAACTAAGAGCTTCATTAGTTTTAACTTTGAAAAAGGATGAATAAGGTACTTCAAAGAAATACCTCAGTTGGATTAAGTCAAACTTATATTTTAGATTCGAAAACTAAACTAAAAACTAAGGTGAAACTATTCATATTTTATTTATAAAGCATATTGCATAGTCTTTTAATCAACTTACAGATTAACTATGAAATTACAGAACTATTGACATAAAATTAAAGAAAACTACTACATAGATTACGTCATTACGAAACCAACGCAACTTGAACGGGTCGATTTGGATTTAAAACGAGGAAGATATGATTTAAACAAGTTTTAGGATTTTAAAACACATTTAAAACCATTTAAATAAATAAACATTTTCAAGGTTTGAAAACAGAGTTGATTTTGATTTTAACATGTAGAAAACAACGCTACGAATCTAACGCAACTTGTTTGGTTGAAAACGGATTTAAAACGCATCTTTTAGAAGCATTTGAAAATGGGTGGCAATTTTGTAAATACTGAAATTCAATTTATTTTCAAATAAAACGAATACCGAACCGAATTACGCTTTCGAGCAGAGGAAGCGTAACAGCCAAAAGGCGCCAGGGTGCTGCGGTGCAGGGCCGGCCGGTGCCACATGGCGGAGCGGGACAGGGCGGGTCCACGGGACGGCCGTGGACCGGACGCGGGGCTCTGTCTACCGGTCCATGGTGGACCAGGGCGGATACCCCTTCGGGGGATATGATCCTGACCATCCGCGCCGGATCAGATGGCGCAGGAGGTGCTCGCGCGTGGGGGCGCCGGGACGGCGGCGTGCCGTGGCTGAGCACCATGGGCGCCACTCAGACTCGCCGGCGTGGGGTCAGGGCGGAGCTAGGGAGGTCGGGGAGACGAGGCGAGGCCACCGGGATGACTCTGGTGACGCGGCGGGTCCGCGTCGGATGTCGGCGGTGACGATGCGCCAGCGAAGCTGCTCGGCCATGGCGGAGCGCCATGGTCAGAAGCTCGAGCTCGCTGGAGAGCGGGCAGGATGGCGTTGCGGTGGTCCACGGACGACGGTGAGGGGTCGGGGAGGTCACGAAGGCGACGGCGAATGCGGTTGCGGCCTCTGCGGGTGCGGTACGGTGTGGCTCGGCCACGACGGGTGCCTTGGCCATGGAGCTCGCCGTGGTGGGGTCGCGGTGGTGCTGCGGGGCCTGGTTGGCAACGGCGAGGAGACGAGGAGGAAGGTGAGGCGATGGAGAGCGCGACCGAGGCCTCGGCGTGGTCGCGGGGACTCACCCGTGGCGTGTCGACGGCGGCGGCGGGCGGCTCTGGCAAAGCTTCGCGAGGGAGCACGGAAAGGGAGGGCGATGGGGGAAGCTTTATAGGGCTCGGGGGAGTGCGACTGACAACGCGAGTGCGCCACCAAGCCGTGGATGGCGGTAGAGTGGCCTTCAAGGCCTTAACAGCGGCAGTTACGGGTGGCGGAGGGGAAACGGCAGCGGCGGCGTTCCACTGCGGCCGAAGGAAGGGGAAGGGGAAGGGGTGCGGGAGGCTGCCAGGTGGGACCAGGTAGTTAGCGGGTTGGTGTGGTGAGCGGGCAGGCCGAGCAGGCTGCGCGCTCGATTGGGCCAAGGCCCAGGCGGGGGGAATGCGGTGCGGGGGGGAGAGCCGAGCAGGCCGGCTAACTGGGCCAAGGGGCTGGGCCGGGGTGCACGCATGAGAGAGAGGGGGTTGGGCCGGCTGCGTGAACGGACCAAAAAGGGGAGAGAGGGAAGAGAGGGAAAAGAAAAGGGTCTTTTCCAAAATTGATTTCCAAAACTTCTTTTTAAACTCCTTTTCAAAAACTACAATTTTGAAAATGTTTTCTCGCATTTGAAAATATTTTTCAAAACCTTTTTAAATACCATTTTGAAATATATTTTCTTTTGGATATATTTTTCTTTTCTAACTTGATTTTCCGAAACTGTTTTTCAATTAAACTTTGAAAAGAGCTTTTGAAACCTTTTAAATTTCTTTTGAATTTTGACAAAACCACACATACAATTTAAACCATATGCAGAGGCATGAGTGTACAAACATGTTGCTAGGTCTAAGAAGTTTTAATTTGATAAAAAGTTTTTAATTTCCTACATTTTCATGACCATAAAATTTGGAATTAAATCATTTTATCTCTATTTTCCAGAAAGCAAAATTTGGGGTGTTACAATTCTTCAATTCACTTTTGAGCTCATTGTTCTCCTTCAAAAGGTTAGTCTCACAAGACATAGAAGTAGAACAAGCATCTATATGTGAAGAACAAGACATATCAAGTAAATCATCACAAGAGGTGGATACATGCTTCTTCCCTACATCACAAGGGTTAGCAACAACATGTGATTGATCATTTGACCCAAGTGATGAGCTCTCTTCATTTTTAAGATTTATCAATTAATTAATTAGAAAGCCATGTTTGTGAACTAAATCCTCATGAGACACACGAAGTTGCTCATGATCTAGCTTTAGTTCCTCATGTGAAGATTTAAGAACACCAAGTAAGTGTTTATGTTCTTCACATGAGTTCTTTAGAAAAGAGTTTTCATCTTTTAGTTTCTTAGTTTTGTTTAACTCATTTTCTAAAGCTTTGGAGAGTTTGCACATAAGCTCAAAGTTAGGGTCATCATAATCTACAATCACATTGCCAATTGATACCTTAGTGTCACCGTGTGACATGAAGCAATGTGATGAGGTAGAAGAGCTTGTGAAGGCATCACTCTCATAGCCCGAGCATGTATCATCATCATCAAATGTGCATAGAATAGCATCATCAATTGCAACACTTGAGGTTGGGCCTTCATCATTCTTGTCAAGTGATCTTGGGTAGGTGGATCATCTTCATCCTCACTTGACCATGAGGTGGAGCAATCTTCCACAACAACCAAGTTGTAGTCATGCTCAACATCCTCATGTGCCATCAACTTGGACACATCATCATCATTGTTTGGAGCCTTCTCATATTTTTCAATGAGGTAGGTCCAAATCTCATGAGCGCTCTTCATGTCCATAATCTCACCAAAGATGTTATCTTTCATAGAATGGTAGAGAATGTTAGTAGCTTGACAATCGAGATGTAGGCACTTCTTTTGTGCTTGAGTTGCATCCTTTCTCTCAATTTCACAAGAGAGTCCCACATCTACGATCCACCACATTTAGGGAGAAATAAACTTGTAATTACTTTCCATCCAATTTCTTCACCGTGCAAAGTGTGTGCCATCAAATATGTGTGGACACTGAACATCTAGCCCATAAGTCACCATACTCTTGGGTCGGTAAAGACCACAAAAGAGAGACCAAACTCTCATATCACGTGTAGGGTCGAGATGGTGGACTAGAGGGGGGGTGAATAGTCCTTTCTAAAAACTTACGCGCAACGGCTAACCAAAACAAATGCGGAATTAAAACTATCGGTCTAGCCAAGACTACACCCCTCTATCTATAACTTTAGCACCTAGCAAAGTATACTAATTGAGCTCACTAAGGTGCCAAGCTAGGAAGCTCACCTAAACAAGTCTAGGTTGCAAGGTCACACAAACCTAAGCAACTAGTACTCTAAGCACAAAGGGAGCTCCTACTCATACTAGTAAGCAAAGCACAAAGCACATAAGCTCACTAGCAATGCTCTCTAGCAAGACTACACAAGTCAACTAGAGACCTCAACTTACTTAGCTACACAAACTAAGAAATGTGACTAACAAGGCTACACAAGTCAATTAGCCACTCAAGAGCTACTTCTATGCTACACAAGCTAAACTAGTTACAAGAGCAACAACTACTCACTAGCACAAGTGTATGAAAGTAAATACAAGCTAGTGATTTGGAGAATGCAAACCACCGAGAAGATGTACACAAGGTTGACACGGTGATTTTTCTCCCGAGGTTCACTTGGTCGCCACCAAGGTAGTCCCCGTTGTATCGGCTCACTCACTTGGAGGTTTACGACTTTTTACAGGCCTCACTCGCCTAACCCCCGCAAGGGTTGCCGCCTAACCAACACAAGATGAGGGCACTCAACGATACCTTCAACTAGAGTTGCTCTTCGCGATCTCCCATGGGGCGAGCACAATGATCCTCACAAAGCACTTCTCCGGAGCGCCGCACAAGCTTCTTACGGGCTTCGACGGAGCCACAACCACCAAGCCGTCAAGGAGGTGGCAACCTCCAAGAGTAACAAGCACCACGAGCTTGCAACACGATCACCTAGTGCCACACGAAGCTATCTCTCAAAGCAACGCACTAGAGATCACTCACTCACAATTGAATCAGACTCTTGCAAGCACAAGTGAGTTAGAGGGCTCCCAACCAAGCACAACTAAGGGTAACACAACCCCAAGGTGCTCAGCAACAAGCCAAGGCCGGCCACCACTTCTATTTATAGAGTGGGGAAGAAACTAGCAGTTTCCCCAGTCTCTGCGCACCTTTGGACGCAGGTCCGGACGCAAAAGCACATAGGGTCTGGACCATCGCCTAGCGTCCGGACCTTCTAGTTTGAAAACGCGCGTTGGCGCGCTCACCGATCGTCGCCACGTGGCCTCCGGACGCGTCCGGAGTCCACTCCGGACCAACGTGCACACGCGTCCGGACTCCAGCAGAGAGCTCCCTAAGAGCTGATTTCCACCGAACGCGCGTCCGGAGTCCACTGTCCGGACGGTAGACAGCGTCCGAACCTCTTTGGTCAGCACAGCACAACACAGTTAGTGGGGGTGGCGTCTTGACGCATAGCCAATGGTCCGGACCGCCCATGCCCCTAGCGTCCTGACTCGCTCGCCCGAGCATCCGGAGCTCACAACTTCACCGAGACCTAGGGTTAGGTTCCGGACGCATTCTCCGATGGTCCGGACCCTACTGTCCCTAGCGTCCGGAGCTCGGTTTTCAGCCGAGACTCCTCCTCACTTCTTCCTTTGTTTCTCAAGTGCCAACATAAATGTGTTCACCACCTTGTGCATGTGTGTTAGCATTTTCACAAATATTTTCAAAGCATTTTTCACTTGCTCTCACCGCGCCACTCGATCCTAATGCATCACAAAGTTAGATCGCTCAAGGTGGCACTAGATAACCGATATGTAAACAAGTTTGCCCCTCTTGATAGTACGGCTATCTATCCTAAACTCGGTCATACACTTCTCTATACACCTATGACCGGTGAAATGAAATGCCTTATAGGTTATACCTTTGCCTTGCGCATTCCATTCCATCTCCTTCTCCGTCTCTAATGTTGATGCAACACATGCACCAATCAATCATCAAATGATATGATCCACTTCATATCATCACATGATCGTATTGGTTCATCGATCTTGACCTCACTTGCTCTTTATCGTTGCATTGGTCCATCGGCGCCAAGCATCACTCACTTGCCCTTCACACTTACAACTGGTCCATCAAGCCAAGTCTCATCTTGATCTTCTTCACCTTGGTCACATGACTCCATGTCATGTCTCATGTGCAATAAGCTTCTTCATCACACAATCACCTGTGAACCAATCTCCTGTGTATATGTCACTTGAACACATATTAGTCCACCTAAGTTGTCAATCAATTACCAAAATCACACAAGCACCTTTCAGTGGGGCGGGGCGGGGCGGGGCACTAGCCCATGGTTGTCGGCGCGCGGGCGCAAATAGATACCAGGGCGAGGCAGCGGGCGCAGGTGCAAGCGTCGTCTAACATAAACTAAAAACCAGTCACCTACTATTGAGTAATTCTGTTAACCAAATTTAGAAAGAAGACATATACAAAACCCCTTCCACCCTATTGAATGGAAAATTCTACTGTATTAGTTGCTATCACGAGACGAGGCCAAAAAAGACACGAAATTTACCTAAAATATGTGTGCTTAATAATTTTATATTACCTCTATCCTTAAATAATTATTATTTTCTATTTTTGTACCGGATATTTGATTAGATTTGTGTAAAATATGTGTAACTTTATATGTCTAAATAAATTTATTAGAAAATAGATTTAACAATCTATTTAACGATATTAATTATAACGATCTATCAAATGATATTAATTATAACGATCTATCAAATGATATTAATTATAACGATCTATCTAATGATATTAATTATGTATCATAGAATCAATATTTTGTTATATAAAACTAGGTTCGTGTTCGTGCGTTGTTACGGAAAAACTAAACTTGTGTAAAAAACACACAGATCGCACGATACGGTAATAATACTACGAAATTACACACTGATATTAAAGTGACATTTGATAAAAAAAATATAGTTCATGAAATTAACATAGTACAAAGAGCGTGACATCGCAGGCTCAAAAATACTATATAGATATTCGTGATGCTGCCAAGATAATATTTTATATTTGTAAGAAGAAATCTTTGATATCTATTTCTTTCATAGGCTACACAAATGACAAAGATTTTAAAACAAAAACTCAACGGGTCATGTCTAAATCACGTGGATCTTTAGACAACCTCTTTCTCGTTAATTATTTTTTTATTTTTTGGAACTCCTATTCTAAATCATGTATCATAGAATCAATATTTTGTTATATAAAATTAATAATCAAAGCTATTTATGGAAACACGAGATCGGCATTTATTTAGGCACAAAGAGGTTACGTTTCCTCCGAGAGCGCAATTCGAGGGATCCCTTCCATCTCTTGTGTTCAAAACATTCGTTTCGTTTGGTGCTATTTTGATTACGTATTTGGTTGAGGACGTCAAGTAAGAGCATGGTTAATAGTAGAGCTAAATACTTGGCTATAAGTCAAGTACTAAGAGCCAAGCTATACAATAATTAGACTCTTACTTAGCTATAAACTTTCTTTATTAGCATCTCCAATAGTTTGGTAAAAGCACTTGCTATCCTTGTTTGTTTTGGCAAAACATGAAAAAACAAGGTCCAACAGTTTAACAATTGACTTGGCATAATTTGGGGAGTTGCTATTCTGAAGGTGAACACGCGCAAATTTGCGCGCACAGCAACGCTTGCCATCGCGTGGTGGGCCGTCGCCGGCTCTTCTTCCCGCGCTGTCCCGGACTCTTCAACCTCTCTTTCCCACGCGTACGTCCAGGAGTCCTTTTGTCGCGATAAATATCCCCGCGGCCTCCATCGTATCAGCCGGACTCAGCGCGAAAGAGGAGAAGTCCTCGCGGCGGCCTCCATCCAGATCGCGCCGCCTCCATCCAGATCGCGCCGCCTTCGCCGTGGTGAACAGGTCGCGTCGGCCGCCTACATCCACCCCACATCGCGACGGCCGCCGCTGGGTCTTCAGGTTCGTAGGTTCATTGGCCCTTGCAGGTGTATTTACCTGTCGAGAAATAGTTGTAGTATCTGTTCATTCAGTCAGTGCAGGCCTTCCTGTGAAAAGGCAGCTGATCCGAGTGCACACACATGAGACTGCTCGCAGTCGCAGCCCAACAATTCCTGGTTCAGCAGCGAGCGGATCGCTCGTCTGAAGCCTGAATTCTTTCTGAACTGAACCTCACAAAGAATTCAATTGGGGTTGATATGTGTAGCATCCTATTATGTGGACATGCATGACACTGCCCTCCGTTGTTTTCTTTTATTTGTTGTGAATCGTGAATACGCAAAGATCATACTGTACTAGTCAATTTTTGTTTTATTTTTCAGCAACCTATTATTTTGTTTTATTTGTCAATGACCTAGTATTTTGTTTTATTTTTTAGCAACCTATTATTTTGTTTTATTTTTCAGTGACCTGGTATTGCACGAGCCTAGTATTTCTTTTCAGTTATTTTGAAATGTATTTATTGTAATATCTTTTGTAGAGTTATGGAGATGCAAGGAGAGGATCCAAATTTCCTGTCGGACAGTCTTTTGAATGAAGAACATGGTACTGTTGCTGGTTTGGACGACATGACCTTTGGATTCACTCAAGACACTCAATCTCATGAGGAAGTGCAAGCTAGCCGCACTACAAAGGGAGCCAAGAGGACAAAGAATTTTCATTGGAAGGAAGATGAAATTATATGCTCGGGTTGGATAAATGTTAGCAAAGATCCCATTATCGGTGCCAATCAATCTTGTTCATCTTTTTAGGGAAGAGTTCATGCTTACTTTGACAAGCACAAGAAAATTGTAGCTGTGAGGACAGAGAGTTCCATTATGTATAGATGGCTCACAATTCAGTACCAAGTGAACAAGTTTTGTTCCTGCTATGAGGCCATTCTACATAGGAATCAAAGTGGGTTAACTATCGAAGACAAGGTATGTAACATGTGTTGTTTTACTTCATGTGTACCACTGGTCATATGCTTCCTTCTGATGCTGCCAAAACTACAATTGTTTGTCTCTTCCATGATGGGGACTTGTAGTGCTATATTATCCTGAGAATATCTTCTTGCTGTTTGTTTAGGATGAAAAACCTGTGTTGTTTTACTTTACCTTTGACTATTTGTAAATGATACATACACTGGAAATTTCCCTTTACAGATTAACGAAGCCAGAAAGTTGTATGTGGAATGGGACAAGGAGAAAAAAACATTTGATCTTTTACACTGTTATACCATATTGAAGGAGGAAGACAAGTGGAAAGCGAAGATGATAGAACTTGCCGAGATAGAGAAAGAGAAACAAGCAAGCAAGAGAAAACAGAAGAGTTCCACCAAGGTGTTCAGGCCGAGGGATGAAGAAGAAACTAATAACGAACAAGTTGTAGACCTTGATGCTGAAGAAACCGTACCAAGGAAAAGGTCTGAAGGAGTAAAGAAGGCAAAAGAAAATTTGAGGCGTGGAGGTGGCGAGGCTTGCATAGAAGCTTTCGACAAGATGATAGCAAAGAAGGAGGTTTTGGACAAGGAAAAGGAGAACAGAAAAGAGGAGAGGTTCATGGTTGCACTAGAGATAGAAAAGGCTGCTCTAGAGTTAGAGAAGAAGCGGGTGGAAAATGAAGAAAAAAAAGCGGAAGCGAAGCTGCTGAAAGAGCAAAAAGAAATGGAGTTAGAGAAGAAACGGTTGGAAAATGAAGAAAAAAAAATCAGAAGCGAAGCTACTGAAAGAGCAAAAAGAAATTATGTTAGCGGACATGTCCTCCCTCAACTCGTTGCAGCGTGAATGGCTTGAGACGATGCAGAAGAAGATTGTCGAGAGGCAGCGTGATGTTTAAGTTTAGTTTGATCGGTTCCCTTTCTATATTAAGTTCAGTTTATTTGTTGGTTCAACATTAAGTTAAGTTTAGTTTCATCGGTTCTTCCTATATTAAGTTAATTAGTTTCATCGGTTCTTCCTATATTAAGTTCAGTTTATTTGTTGGTTGAACATTAAGTTAAGTTTAGTTTGATCAGGTCTTCCTATATTAAGTTCAGTTTATTTCCACTTATTTTCTATGAGTTTGTTTGAAAATGCCTGTGCAAGTGCAGGTGATGCATGTGCTTGTGTAGTGACGTGCTTTCATGGAGGCGAAGCCTGTGCAGGTCCTGTGATCGACGTGAACAGTAACAACAGAAGCAATGGTTCTGTACGCTGATACAAATTCAATTGAAAATGGTTCTGAACGCTGATACAACCGAAGTGCAAATGAACTAAAACAAAAATAATGCTCAACCGACAATCTGAACCTAATGTTTCTTTACTAATGCCAAAAATAATGAGATCATGACTTCTAAACTGAAGCTAATATAAATCTGGATGATGGTTCCAGAGGTGCTCGATGAGGTCTTCTTTCAACTGCTCATGTGTTTCCTTGTTTCTAATCTTTCTGAGCGCATCAATATATTCTTCAAGTGTACGAGTTGGCTGACCACAAACAGGTTCGACATTGTCACCGCTGTAATCAAAACGCTCGTTAGGGTCCACCACGAATCCTTCATCTTCCACTCTCATATTGTGCATGATCACACAAGCCCTCATGATCTTTGATAATGTTTCTTTGTCCCACATGTTGGCTGGCCCTCGAACAATGACAAACCTAGATTGAAGAACCCGAAAAGCTCTCTCGACCATCTTTCTAGCTGTTTCCTGTGATCTGGCAAAATATTGCCTCTTGTTCCCCATAGGCATTGTGATCGACTTGACTAAAGTAGCTCATGTGGAATATATGCCATCTGCAAGATAATAGCCTATTGAGTAATCATGACCATTAACAAAAAAAGTTAACTTCTGGTGATCTTCCTTCTGCCAAGTTATCAAACAAAGGAGACCTATAAAGAACATTGATGTCATTGTGAGAGCCGGACATTCCAAAGAAGGCATGTCATATCCAAAGGTCATTTGAGGCAACAACCTCCAAAATGATAGTGGGCTTCTCCACATGCCCCTTGTACTGACCTTATTTGTCATATGGACAATTCTTCCACGCTCAATGCATACAATCAATGGACCCTAGCATTCCTGGAAAGCTTTTTTTCGCACCAATTGCAAGTAACCGGTTTGTGTCCGCCTCATTGGGATATCTGAGATATTCTTCTCCAAAAATTTCATCAACTGCAGTCACAAGCCTTCGTAGGCTCTCAATAGCAGTACTTTCGCCTATGCGAACATACTCATCTGTCGCATCAGCGAGAAGCCCATAGCTCAGCATACGCATTGCCGTAGTAACTTTTTGGAAGCAACTCAATCCAAGTACATTGGCCGCGTTCCTTCTACGCACAAAGTAATCATCGTGTTCTTCAACAGCGTTCATTATGCGTAAGAAAAGCTCCCTGGAGATGCTCTTATATGTTTCTATTCTCTCTCCTATCTCTTCTCACAATCATATATATTGAGACTCATTAATGTCTATGTGCTAACACAACAGCCAAGCTCTCTTCTCTCTCTTTTCTTCTCTCCTCCACGTCATAAAAAATGCTAACTGGTTTGACTATAAACCCATTACTGTACCTTCCCTAATAAACTGCTTGACCGAGGTCCTTGCTGCAAAAAGCGAAACCAAAGGAGCCGTAACTCTTGACCTGCCTCCCCGTGAATAGAGGCCAACAGCTAAAACGGAGCTGGCCAAACCAACGGCGGAGATGACCACCGACGCGGCTCTTTCAAACTTATCCGTCCGATGTCTCTGCCCTTCTCCTCCTGCCGGCTTCTCAGGCGAGAAGGAAAGCGACGCGGAGGAAGGAAAGAAAAGGGGAGGTGGAAAGCGAAGGCAGAGGGAGGAGGTGTCGGACGCGGGACGCAGACAGAGACGGGCGTGCGGGCCCCCCCGTCTGAGCGGGGCACGGTCGGTGGTCCCACGCGGGGTCGCGGGCTCGCGTTCCCGAATCGCCCGTGCTGCCGTGCCGTGCGCAGTGCGCTGCGCCCCCTCGCTCTCGGCCGCTATTCAATTCCGCTGCTGCTCCACCACCACACGCCACCCGGCTGTACTCCGGTTGCTCCAGCTAGCCAAGGCTCTGCTCAGTGCTCAAGGCTTACCCGATCGGCTCCGCGGCGTTCCAGTCCAGTCCAGGCCCGCCGCGAACCGTGCTCGTGCCGTGCGAGCCAGTCCGGTACAGCCCCGAGCTTCGCTTGCTTGGCTAGTTCCAGCTAGCTGGTCCGCACTGCACAGGCAGCAGGCAGGGGCGGCGAATTGCACAATCTGCACACTGCATCGCGGGCGAAAGCAGATCAGCTCTCGGCCGGGTTGGCAATCGGCTGGCACGTCCCTACTACGTGCTGCGACCGCGCGCGCGCCGCCTGCTTGATGCGGTGGTGGTGCCTGGCGTGGCGTGTGGCGAGAGGAGTACGTGGACGTGCACGTGGCCGCGTGAACGTAAACACGTGCAGTAGCGGTAGTAATACGGCCAGTATGTACTGTGTGCTACAGGCTCTGCCAGTAATGACACTACTGGAGCAACAAAAGCACAGATGCACGTACGCTCTCTCGCTCTAAACAAGGTAAGTACACGTGGCCCACCGTTGTACCGCTGGCTAATGAAGGTGCCGCAATGGCGCGCGGATGGCAGCTGTCGGTCGGTCCATAGGGCAGTCCCAATGATACTTTAATGATAGTTTCTATTTCTCTTAAATGCATTGATACCTCAGCAATTTGCCGATGTGACGATCAAGTTATTGTAGAGAGAGAATAGAAAAAGAGGAAACCGTTTCCTACTTGAGAAACGACGTCCTCACTCGAATCAAGGTACGAAGAAACCAGAGAAAATGCATTGGGGAGAAACGACCGATTTCCATCGCTATCTTCCGGATCCGGTGCGCAAGCCACGCCAGGCAGCCGCTGCCGCGCTTGCCGCTGGCCCGCTGCAAAGGCCGGTCCACCGTTGCGCAAGCTGCCGATGTCGCATCGAAGCGAGCTTTTGCCGTGGCCATCCATGGAGAGGTGGAGGCCGGCGGGGATCCTCCGCGCAGGTCGCGTTGGCCGCTCGTCTTCCTGTAGCTGTCGTGTGTGCCCGACCGTCGGCCGCCGCGCTAGCTCACAGCGCCAACTGCCGCGCTCGCGTCTGCCTGCCAGCTGATGCGTGTACCTGCGCCGCCTGCCCACCGGCCGGTCGTCGCGCTCGTCACTTGCGCCACCGCATACGCCCGCCGGGAGCTTGCGCAGGCCATTGCGGAGCTCGCCGTAGAGCCTGCTCATGCCGCCGTGGAGCTCGCTTAGGCTTGAAGGAACAATAGCAGAGATCCATGCACGGCTAATAGCGAGTTTGCGGCCATGAGAAGCAAGCAAGATTTGGTGTTGCCGTGCTCTGCAAAAGTAGTTTTTGTTTGCTGCCGTGTGATGAAATTATATTAGTCTGGAGACTACACGGCTCATTGCCACAGCGGATCTACACTCATTTTGTATTATATTTAATTTTTCTCTTGTATTAATTATGTTGTAGAAATTATAGATTAGGATGGATAGTTTCTATAGACATTAATTAGTCTTGTTACAACTAGAAATCATCTATTGGGTCTTCTTCTTCTTCCTTCTTCTTCTTGACCGAGATGCATGGCATGGACGACCAGACTTGCCGCTTGCTGCCTGCTGGAGTAGTATCCTGTTCACGCGTAAAACTAGTGTTTGACTGCGCGCAAATGCCAAGAACGTGAGCCCTGAAAGGAGGACCAGGTGGTGGCTTCGGGCTTCGCCGACGAATATTCGCCTGTTGTATACGATCCAAACGTCAACGGCAGAGATTTTCCCGCAGTATCGAGAAGGCCACCCAGTATTTCTCTTTTTGCTCGACTTTTGATGCTACTCCTAGTGCATTTCGAATCCCCAGAAAAATTCCCTGGTTATCCCTCTCGATCCACATGCTTTATTAATTATAAGTAGAGAGAGTAACATTTCGCAAAAAAAAAATCCGTAGAGAGAGAAATAAATGGAATTGCTTATGATCTTCTAGAAACCTTAACACAGCCTATCCTCTCGTGATGCCGTGCATCTGATGATACTTGATCCTTTTGCTGCTTTACTAACAATTTTTTTTAAAAGAATTATGGGTGGGAGCAACCAGAAGGACCGAGAACGGCGACCAGAGGGGAGTGAATAGGAGCAAAAAAAATTCAACTCAAAGACTTGACCCTTGTCCCAAACTCACACCCAAAATTTGACCTCGAAAGAAACCGACTCACACACGACCTAACAAGTAGGTGGACACCTTAGGAAGACTCCTAAAGGTGCAGCGGAGCGGTCGGAGAAGATGGAGAACGATCAAAGCCACGAACTCGAAACCGATACACCAAGAGCGGTACTCTCAACCCCTAGAGAGAAGAGGCAAGAGCACACCCAAAAATACTTATGAGAACTGGTCTCAGAAGTACCTAATCATGTTCCTTACGTGAATACGAATCCAACGCAACAAACGGAACTTGATTCGGAGTCCGGACGAGAGAGAAACGACCAAAACAGCGACGAAGAAAATCCTGAAAAACCTTGCTGGAAGGCCGACGGACGCTGGCGATGGACGGTCCGTTGGGCGATGGACGGTCCGTTGCCAGAGTCTGTTGCAGCGATGGACGCTGGGCGATGGACAGTCCGTTGGGCGACGGACGGTCCGTTGACAGAGTCCAACGCACCCAGAAGAAAAAAAAACAGCCCCTACTGGAAGGGCGACGGACGCTGGCGAAGGACGCTGACAGAGGGCGATGGACGTTGAGAAGAGGGCGACGGACGCTGAGAAGAGAGTCCGACGCCAAAATCGAAAGACGTCGACAAGCGAGGCGACGGACGCTGACGTCAGCACGCCCCAGCGTCCGACGCAAAACCCTCGGAGCGTCCGACGCTCCAAAAAACTGCACAGTGAACCCGGAAATCGTTTTCTCTCCTCCAAATCTTCCCAAAACTCAACCAAATGAACTCCAACTGCAACCAAACTTTGTAGGCATGATCCTTGTACAGTTGGGGAGCTACTCCTAAGAAATCATCGCTCAATTCGGTGAAAAATAAAGGAAAACGAGGATTTGGGGGAGAAGGGGCAAGAACGAAGAACACCGCAAAGAAATCGCCCGATCTACGCACTCGTGAGGTTTGGGGGGAATTCCTTTGGTGCAAAGTTGCTCCTCACGAATACGAACAACTTGGTTCAAACGGATTTGCAAGAGATACTCCCTACAAAGAGAAATCATCTCGGGAAAAAGAGTGAGCAAAAGCAAAACGCGAAGAACACAAGCAAAACGGGGACACGATCAAGAAGTCGAAGCCACCATGGCTTACGGAGGTTACAGCCTCCGATTCCTCACAACAAACTCAAGTTCTTATAGAGGTTGATGAAATCAACCTAGGGATCTCATGAACTAGAGAGAGGATAGAGAGAGAGAGTTGGGGCAAATGATTAGGGTTCAAGAGATAGGATGAGAGATACCCCTTCACCCCCTATTTATCGGGCTTTGGCTATTTTCCAAAGACCCCCTAGATACATGAGTGAACTACCTAGCCTAAGCATTACAGTCCAAGCTCCGGAAAATATCTCCCGCATTTTGAATGGACGGCCCCGCTTCCTGCCAGGAGTTGTCGTCGCCTCGACGCAACCTCCAGGATTCCGCCACGTGCCATCCCCGCTTCCTCGGAAGCTCCACCCGGGTTTTGAGGCCCAAACCCGCGAAACCCGCCACCGGTAGCTTTGGGCTCAACTACCGAACCCCGAGTTTTGCGGCCCAAACTCGGAAACCGACGCGTATGGTTTTGAGACCCAAACCACCAAACCACTCGACGCGAGCCACCTTGTCTTCGCTCGGTCGGACTCCGAGTCCCCTGAGCCTCCCCTCGACTCGTGCGTCCACCGTCTTGACTTGGTCGACTCGGTCTACCTCCATGTCTTCTCGCACTCGCCGGTGCCAAAGTACTAGCCACCACAGCTAGTCCGCCGGCGCCCATGGTCCCTCAGTCCGAGCCCCACTTCCGCCCTTCACCGCTCTCAGTCCATCGGCACGGCAAGCCCTTACTCGACCTTCTCCACGCCATTGACCACTGTCACTAGGCATAGTACCTGCACACCACAAGCCGATAGACATGCACACATTTGCTTTCGCAAAGATTAGTAGTAAGGCACTCAAACTGAAACGCTCAAGTGTTGGGCAATCACTCATCACAAAACTAAACATACATGGGTACTTATCCACCATGTGTTCGCAATCTCCCCCTTGATGAGTGCATTGTCAACACAAGTGCATTTTAGATTTGAGCCACAAGGTAAAGCTCTCCAAATGACCAAAAGCTAAGAAAGTTAAAACGGGGTCACTTGAGAGAAGCAAAACGCATCCAAAACTTGGCTCCCAAAGACATGGGCAACGGCTCGATGCAACTAAGCAAAACAAAGCTAGCCCTCAAGAAGAGACAGAAACGGGCTCAACATCGCTAGCAAGCCAAAGATACCAAACGCCTTAAAGCAAGAAATTCTTCAAGATACCAATTAACGCACATGAAACTCAAAATGCCAATCGAAACCTGTCGGAGCCAAAAACACAGGCTAGACCCTCCAGAAGAGGCAAAGGCTCAACACATCTAGCAAAAGCTCCCCCTGGGCGAAAGCACACTCAAGATACCAAGAAAAGGTGAAAAGAGTCAAAAAATACAAGATTTTCACATTTTCTCCCCTTGATCACATATCTCTCCCCCATGCTTTCTTCCCACAATGCACACCTATCCCCTTAAGTGTAAATGGAGAGAAATGCACATCTCTCCCCCTTGTTGACACATGAAACTCATCAAAGCTCAAAACTCAGAAACCGGCCACAAATGCCATAATATGCAAAATGAGTGCAACAAGCTTCATACATAGAGCTAAGACAATGAAAGGATGCTCTGAGTGATGTGATCATGTGAGAATAGGAAAAGCTCTACGTGCCCAACTAAGACTCAGGTTGAGCTAAAGATCACTTTAGAAGCTATTTTAGAGAGCATTACATGTGTGAGCAAGGAATGGGTATCACCTCCTAGAGACAACTAGACATGGCAAACAAGATAGGACCTATCTCAAAGCAATCTCATGTATAGCAAGTAAAACTATCCCTAGCAAAGTTCATACAACAAGCCAATGACCCAACTGAATGAATTTTTCAAATTTCAAAGTTTTGCAACCAAATTTCAGTTTTAGGCATATTTAAGTTGTATGCGAGTGGTTGTAAGCAAAGTGATGCCACTGCTTACCAACCGGGCGAAGTCAAAGGACTTAACACACCGGTTTTGGTCATACACGACATCGCTCAAGTATCAACCCATATGGGAAGCAGTCTCGAACACACAATGAAGTGCTCACAATGCAAACCCAACTCGATCTTTCCAATTCACAAAATAGAGAGCAATTTCATTTTAGATCAATTTTAAGCATGGTGCTCAATGGAAGTGAATGAAACAATGAAGAGCCATAGTTACAAGCTATATATAAGGCAGCCAAGAAGGATCTTCAAAAGCCTACACATGCTAGTACCATTTCAGAGGTGACATGGGGAATTAAATTCAGTTTTAAAGCTTTTCTAACTTAACTCTATTGCATATCAAGAGATCAAAGAGAGTCTAAGTTAGGCAACACCATAGACACATAAAGCACCTCAAACAGAGCATAGATTCATTATATCGGCTATAGGTATGAAGCTTAAAATGAACTATGTCACAAATGCAAATGAGATGAAAAATGCAATGACACCAATTAACAACTAAAAGACACCAATCAAAAGAAAGAGAAATAAAAGGCAAAAAAAACTAAAAGAACTAAGAAACACAAAACTTTCCTCCTCTAAAAAGGAAAGCAAACACCCAACTCACCTCGAAGACGAGAAAACACAGCTTGATCGAGAGGTTTTGTGAGAATATCCGCAAGCTGGTTTTGGGTCTCGACATGCCGGAGGTCAATGTCGCCCTTCTCATAGTGATCTCACAAGAAGTGAAAACGGACCTCAATGTGCTTGGTCTTAGAATGAAGCACATGATTTTTTGCCACACTAATTGCACTCGTGCTATCGCAAAGTAGAGGCACCTTAGTAAGTTCAAGACCGAAATCTTTCAAAGTCGCAATCATCCAAAGCAACTGCGAGCAACAGCTAGCGGCAGCAACATACTCAGCTTCGCAAGTCGACTGAGCCACGCTAGACTGTTTGCGAGAATACCAAGACACAAGAGAAGACCTGAGAAACTGGCAAGTCCCTGAAGTGGACTTCCGATCAAGACGGCAACTGGCAAAGTCGGCATCAGAATACCACAAAGCACAAGAGAGGAGGAGGCGAAAAACCAAAGACCAAATTCAGGAGTGAAGCGTAAATACCTCATGATGCGTTTCACTGCCTGCTTGTGCGATGTCCGTGGGGACGCCTGAAAGCGAGCACACAGGCAGACGGCGAACTGAATGTCCGGTCGGGTCGCCGTCAGGTATAGAAGCGACCCGATCATGCTACGGTACTCCGTCTAGTCCACCGCTTCTCCTTCCTCATCCGCATCCAAGGTAGTAGTAGTTGACATAGGCGTCGAGAGGAGCTTTGCCTCACCCATGTCAAACTTCTTCAAGATATCCTTCGTGTACTTGCCTTGGTGCACAAACGTCTCTTCTCGGGTTTGCTTGATTTGCAACCCGAGAAAGAAAGTCAACTCTCCCATCATGCTCATCTTAAATTCCCTGCTCATAAGATCTGCAAACTTGGCAACAAGGGCATGAGAAGAACCACCAAAGATGATATCATCCACGTATATTTGGACAAGGAGAGTGTCTTTGCCTTGCTTGAGGAGAAACAACGTCTTATCTACCGATCCCATTTTAAAACCCTTAGCAAGCAAGAAGGTTCGCAATCTATCATACCACGCTCTAGGGGCTTGTTTCAAACCATACAAAGCTTTGTGAAGTTTAAAAACATGGTTTGGAAACTTGAGATTTCAAAACTGGGAGGTTGTCTAACATACACTTCCTCCTCTATGTAGCCGTTTAAGAAAGCACTTTTAACGTCTATTTGAAAAAGTTTAAAACCCTTTGAAGCCACAAAAGCTAGAAGGATTCTAATGGCTTCTAAACGAGCTATGGGAGCAAAAGTTTCCTCATAGTCTATTCCCTTCTTTTGACAAAAGCCTTGCGCTACCAACCTAGCCTTGTTACGCACTACCACCCCATCTTCACTTTGTTTATTTTTGAAAACCCATTTGGTACCTATGGGATGGCAACTAGGTGGTGGAGGAACTAAGACCCAAATGTGGTTTCGCTCAAATTTTTCTAACTCCTCATGTATGGCATTAACCCAATCCGGATCCATCAATGCGTGTCCAACATATCGGGGCTCAAAAGATGCGACAAAAGCCAAATGAGCAAAATGAGAGATATGATATGACCTGGAGCGTGTGGTACGCTCGTTGATGTCGCCGATCATAGTCTAAGGAGGATGGCGATGCTGAATGTGTAGCGGCGCCTCACGTGAAGAAGTCGCCTCCCCCTCGACAGTAGCTGGAGCTCCCTCCGGTGCAACGGGCACGGACTGAGGAAGCTGCTCGAATGGTCCCCAAGTTGAAGAAGTAGAGGGGTCGGGGCCGTGAGCCGAAGTGGACGTCGCAGGGTCGACAGGGGCAACCGGTGGAGTCGGCTCGGGATCACCCCAATCGGAATCGTCCTGCTCCTCCTCAACAAAGATGCTAGTGTTCACCTCATCATCACCTGTAAGCTCAAAAGCAGTGGAACTACAAGGCATGGTCTCATCAAAAGTAATCTCACAAGTCTCCATCACTCGGTTAGTTTCAAGGTTAAGAGCTCAATAAGCACGAGAGTGAGTAGAATAACCAAGAAAGATACCGTCAGAAGACCGTGATTCAAATTTGTCCAACTTACCACCCTTTTTGAGGATGAAACACTTGCACCCAAACACCCGTAGGTGACTTACCTTGGGTGGTCTCTCAAATCGCAACTCATAAGAAGTCTTCTTCTTGAAAGCCCGGAGAAAAATGCGATTGGAAACATAGCAAGCAGAATTAATCGCTTCGGCCCAATACCGCCTAGAAGTCCTATGCTCATCGAGCATCGTCCTAGCCATCTCAACAAGGGTCCGATTCTTGCGCTCAACAACACCATTCTGCTGGGGAGTGTAAGGAGAGGAAAACTGGTGATCGAGACCCAAAGAAGAGAAAAGAGATGCAAATTGAGCATTCTTGAATTCTGTGCCATTGTCACTGCGAATAGCTCTCATGGCATGCTTAGGTAGCTCATTTTGCAATCTCAAAATCAGATCACGCACATGCATAAAAGCCTCATCCTTACTCTCCAAAAAGAACACCCAAGAGTACCTCGAGTAGTCATCAACGACTACAACCACATACCACTTCCCTCCTTCCGACCTAACCCGAGCTGGACCAACTATGTCCATGTGTAAGAGCTCGCCGGGTTGTGAGGTCATAATTTGAGTTACGGGAGGATGGAAAGCAGCAACCATTTTGCCATGTCTGCAAGGATGGCAAACCAAATCCTTCTCGAACTTTAGCTTTGGCAATCCTTGGATAAGGTCCATTGAGCTAAGCCTTGCAAGCAAGTCAAAACTCAAATGTCCCAATCTCCTATGCCACTTCCAAAGCTCGGAAGAAGAACCGGCAAGAAGACAACGAGAAGGTCCGGAAGAGATAGAAAAATCCACACGAAAAACCTTCCCGAAGGGTAAAATCCGGCAAACCAGATCACCACGAGAGTCCAAAATCTGAGACAAGTTTGGCTTAAAGCTCACCTCAAAACCATCTTCAAGGAGTTGCGAAACCGATAGAAGGTTAAAATGCAAATTTGCAACCAAAGCAACATCCTTGAGGACAAAAGACGAATTGACTCGGATGGACCCCCGGGAGACAACCTTACCTTTGCTCTTGTCCCCGAAAGTGATGTACTCGGTGTGGCGCACGGGGTCGAGGCTGGAGAACCACTTGGCACTTCCGGTCATATGGCGTGAACATCCGGAATCCACAAGTCAAGTCTCCTCCAGTCCTCCTTCCTACATCAATAGAAAGACATAGGGTGAGCAAACGGCGCAACACTAGGGTTAGTAAACTGTGAAGGATACCAGTGTTGTCCCATTTGCCCAAAGAAAAGGTTAGAAGGCATACAAAACATCTCCTGTCCTATGGGGGGATAGCGATCACCACGATAGGGAAAACGTGGTCCGCTAAAGAAGGGTGGAGTAAAGCCATCGCCACGAGGTCCGTAGTCGTATGGGTCATGACCGGTACCCCGCCGGGCACGACCACCGCGTGGTCTCGCCTCCTTGAGGCCTAGCACCTTGAGGCATTGTATCTCTAGGCCTAGAAGTGCGCCTCTGAACTTCCGGTTCACGCACCCCAACTCGTGGGTGGTATATGTCCCGGTTGTTCAACTCAACCTTCCTCCGATCATCTCTCTTCCTCCTAAAGCAAAACTCAGCCAAGTGCCCATCCCGCTCACAATACTCACAATGGTACCTCACCACACTCTTGGTAGGCACTCTCTTGTTGGGTTGGGTGGCTCTAGCTTTCTTAGGAAGGGGATCACTAGAGATGTCTGGCAGTGTGTCAAGTGGGTTGCGAAGGTGGTTCGGTTTGGCAATCCACACTTGCTTCTGTGGAGTGGTTTTGGGTGGCTCTTCAAACACACCATCTCTCACAGAAAACTCAGAGGGGTTGGTAGGATTAGTTGGAGTGATTTTGGTAAGCTTGGGAGTTGTGGTTGGTTTCTCACTCTCGCTCAAACCACTGCACTCACCGATCTTACCGAACAAGCCATCGTCCTTCCCACCTATAGCAAAGCCTACTCTCGTGCTGCTAGCCCTTTTGCATTGGCTAAGCATCATCCCCAACTGCGGCTCTCGGTAAGACACCCAGCTCAATATGGACCGAAGGTATGTGTTTTCTTCCTCGGTACGCATCTTGTCGTGTCTGCACGACGTGATCTCAAGCTCCAAAGCCTCAAAGCGATCCGACTCTCTAGTTCTATCTGAGTTGACCTTCTCTAACACAGCGATCCTAGCATCCTTCTATGCCAGCTCAGAACGCAAGCCTAAGCAAGACTTGCACGCACCAAGTAAGCTAGGCCTAGCCTTCAGCTCACTGGCCTCCTCAAGTAGAGTGCTATACTTGTCCTGGAGAGTGACAAGATCAGACATGTGAGTGGCGCAAGCATCACACTCCACCTCCCCGGTAACCACCACTTGTGCCTTAGCAAACTCTAGCTCATGAAGCGTGCTAAGGTACTTTGCCTTAAAATCGTTCCTCTCACAAGCGGCACGTTTGAGCAAAGCATCCTGACTAAGCAAGGTATCGTTCAAAGACTCAAGCTCGAGAGAGAGGGATTCGATGGTGGGTGATACCTCAGGTGTGTCGGAGTCGTAGTCGTAGTTGGGGCCATCCTTGCGCTTCCCGACCTTGCCTTCTTCAATCGCCATGGTGCAAAAGCCACCGTTCTTGGCGTCGGTGTAGAAGCAGAGGTCGTTGAGCTTGTCCTCAACCATTCCCTTCGACTCATCATCGCTCGAGGAAGAACCCCCATCAGAGGAGGCATAGATGTCGCTGAGGGAGGCGAGGAAGGCTCAGTGCTTGGCCTTCACCTTGTCAATCACCTTCTTTGAGGATCTCCTGTTGCAACCGCCCTTGGCCTTGTGCTTGTCCACGAAGTAGTGCTCGCGCTTGTCTTTGCCCTTGGTGAAGTCACCCGTAGCTTTCTTGGGGCAGTTCACGATGAAGTGATTCTCATCACCGCAACGGTAGCACCCTTGGCCGAGCCATCACGTCGTCGGTTCAACCGGTTGTTGTGAAACCGTAAGAACTTAGTGATGACCAAGGCCAGCTCATAATCTCCAAGCGCCTCCACTTGTTCCTCTGTCACAGACATCAAAGACAAAGTGAACGAAGAGTGTGAAGGGTTAGAGGAAGAAGAAGACACACCGCCGGAGCCAGAAACGCCATGGATGGGTTCGACGGGTTCTCAAGCTTGGCCTGGGTCTGGTGGTCAATCTCCGAGGACTTGAGCTTGCTGAACAGCTCGTCCACGGTCAGGGCATCATAGCCCGGTGACTCCTGAATGGTAGCCACCTTCATCTCCCACACCCTCCGATCAAGAGCATGCAAAAGCTTGATGGCCATCTCATGATCATCATAGGGCAAGTTGGCTCGATTAGCATGCATCTTGTTGACGATAGATTGGAAGCGAGTGAACATCCCGTCAATAGATTCGCCGGCCAACTGTATGAAGTTCTCGTACTCCCTACGGTATGTGTCGAAGAGTCTAGACTTGATCTGAGGATTACCCTCATGATATCGCACAAGTGTTTGCCAGATCTCTCGCGCCGTAGTGAGATTTGAGACTCGCTCAAACTCAGGAAGTGACAAACTTGAGAAGAGGATACTCCGTGCTCGACTGTTTGCGTTGTGTTGAGTGATTTGGAGTTGGTCAACACGAGCCGCAAGAACACGATAGCCCTCATTCTCACAGATCTCCCATATGTTCAAATCAACTCCTTGTAGATAGGCGGACATGCGCACCTTCCAGTAGGAGAAGTTTGTTCCATCGAAAAACAGAGGTTTGCCAACACCTCGCTCCATGTCGCCTTCACGGATTAAGAACTGTTTAAGGTGGAATGATCCTTAACGCGCTCTGATACCAATTGAAGGACCGAGAACGGCGATTAGAGGGGGGGGGTGAATGGGAGCCAAAAAAATTCAACTCAAAGACTTGACCCTTGTCCCAAACTCACACCCAAAACTTGACCTCGGAAGAAACTAACTCGCACACGACCTAACAAGTAGGTGGACACCTTAGGAAGACCCCTAAAGGTGCAGCGGAGCGGTCGGAGAAGTAGGAGAACGATCAAAGTCACGAACTCGAAACCGATACACCGAGAGCGGTACTCTCAACCCCTAGAGAGAAGAGGCAAGAGCACACCCAAAAATACTTATGAGAACTGGTCTTAAAAGTACCTAATCAAGTTCCTTACGTGAATACGAATCCAACGCAACAAACAGAACTTGATTCGGAGTCCGAACGAGAGAGAAACGGCCAAAACAGCGACGAAGAAAATCCTGAAAAACCTTGCTGGAAGGCCGACGGACGCTGGCGATAGACGGTCTGATGGGCGATGGACGGTCCGTTGCCAGAGTCCGTTGAAGCGATGGACGCTGGGCAATGGACAGTCCATTGGGTGACGGACGGTCCATTGACAGAGTCCAACGCACCCAGAAGAAAAAAACAGCCCCTACTGGAAGGGCGACGGACGCTGGCGAAGGACGCTGACAGAGGGCGATGGACGCTGAGAAGAGGGCGACGGATGCTAAGAAGAGAGTCCGACGCCAAAATCGAAAGACTTCGACAAGTGAGGCGATGGACACTGACGTCAGCACGCCCCAACGTCCGACGCAAAACCCTCGGAGCGTCCGACGCTCCCGAAAACTGCACAGTGAACCCGAAAATCATTTTCTCTCCTCCAAATCTTCCCAAAACTCAACCAAATGAACTCCAACTGCAACCAAACTTTGTAGGGATGATCCTTGTACAGTTGGGGAGCTACTCCTAAGAAATCATCGCTCAATTTGGTGAGAAATAAAGGAAAACGAGGATTTGGGGAAGAAGGGGCAAGAACGAAGAATACCGCAAAGAAATCGCTCGATCTACGCACTCGTGAGGTTTGAGGGGAATTCCTTTGGTGCAAAGTTGCTCCTCACGAATACGAACAACTTGGTTCAAACGGATTTGCAAGAGCTACTCCCTACAAAGAGAAATCATCTCGGGAAAAAGAGTGAGCAAAAGCAAAACGCGAAGAACACAAGCAAAACAGGGACACGATCAAGAAGTCGAAGCCACCATGGCTTACGGAGGTTACGGCCTTCGATTCCTCACAACAAACTCAAGTTCTTACAGAGGTTGATGAAATCAACCTAGGGATCTCATGAACTAGAGAGAGGGTAGAGAGAGAGAGAGTTGGGGCAAATGATTAGGGTTCAAGAGATAGGATGAGGGATACCCCTTCACCCCCTATTTATCGGGCTTTGGCTATTTTCCAAAGACCCCCCTAGATACATGAGTGAACTACCTAGCCTAAGCATTACAGTCCAAGCTCCGGAAAATATCTCCCGCATTTTGAATGGACGGCCCCGCTTTCTGCTAGGAGTTGTCGTCGTCTCGACGCAACCTCCAGGATTCCGCCACGTGCCATCCCCACTTCCTCGGAAGCTCCACCCGGGTTTTGAGGCCCAAACCCGCGAAACCCGCCACTGGTAGCTTTGGGCTCAACTACCGAACCCCGAGTTTTGCGGCCCAAACTCGGAAACCGACGCGGATGGTTTTGAGGCCCAAACCACCAAACCATTCGACGCGAGCCACCTTGTCTTCGCCCGGTCGGACTCCGAGTCCCCTGAGCCTCCGTTCGACTCGCGCGTCCACCGTCTTGACTTGGTCGACTCGGTCTACCTCCATGTCTTCTCGCACTCGCCGGTGCCAAAGTACTAGCCACCACATCTAGTCCGTCGGCGTCCATGGTCCCTCAGTGCGAGCCCCGCTTCCGCCCTTCACCGCTCTCAGTCCATCGGCACGGCAAGCCCTTACTCGACCTTCTCCACGCCATTGACCACTGTCACTAGGCATAGTACCTGCACAGCACAAGCCGATAGACAGGCACACATTTGCTTTCGCAAAGATTAGTAGTAAGGCACTCAAACTAAAACGCTCAAGTGTTGGGCAATCACTCATCACAAAACTGAACATACATGGGTACTTATCCACCATGTGTTCGCACAACGAGACCGTTAAAGTGTTTACATTTGTTAAGCTAATGCCCATGCATCAGCAAAGGGTTCACAGGCAACCAACAAATCAAGAATGTCTCGCATTTTTTATTTAAAAAAACATGACTCAAGCAACACAATAGCAAAAAAAAGGATTTTCTAAAATCCACCAAAACATTGAATTCTTGCCTATATGTAGCTAGCACTTTGAGTCGATCCGACAGTGAAACCACTATGTGTAGCGTGTGGCAATTGCCCTAGCTTTGTGACAGATCTCACGTGGAAATTTGGAAGAGCGTTCATCTTCAATTTTCAACCTCTCATTCTCAAAACAACCATGAATAAAATTCTCTAAGGGGTTTCATGGATCAGCGTGGTTAGAGGTTTGAGCCCCTCCTGCCCACTGCTAGATCTGTTCTTGTCTTAGCTAGTAGTTACAATAATGTTAAGAATGTGTGTAAGGATACTCTAGCAGTTGCGACAATATTAAGAATGTGTGTAAGGATACTCCGTGAGTTGGCTCAAGTTGTCAAAATGGAGAATGGTCAAGGCCAAGCTAACAATACAAAGAGCCTGAAGGGCAGGTTGAATGATAAATTGATGATTATTATGAAATCCAAATAGGTTTCCCTTACTTTGTAGAATTCTCCTACTCATCTATTTTGTTCTTCCTCCTCTAGATCTCCACACTCCACTTGCTACTCATCTAATCCCCTCTCCCTTCTAACCATAACTACCCTATTGTTAATATACACCTCCTCTCCCCCCCCCCACTTTATCGGTCTATCTCTCCTATCCTTTGGCTTTTCTCATCCCCTTGGTAGTCCTATACTCCCATGTTAGTTTTTTTTCTGTCAGAGTGAACCAATTATCTAAAGGATCGAGGAAAATGATAAGTTGTCGATCGTTGGCCCAACAAAAGTTATCAACTAATAATCCCTTTGAAAGATCCAAAAAAACAATTAGTTCTCATTTCCCATATGTCCGTCTATTATATATGTGTGTCTGTCATGTGTGTGTATTCATATGCCTCCTTGTCGTCCCTAACTATCAGCGACCAAGCAACGAGTTGAACCTAGTTCTACCACCATGGAGAGCAGTTGGTAGGAGCCGTGGAAAGAAGCTACAACATAGTATATACGCATCACCGAGTGTGAAGCAAGCAAAGGTGTAACCACATAAGATGGTGTCGATGCCGTTGACAATAAAGTTATGTAACAACTGAGGTTAAACAACAATCGCGTCTATGTAAGATAAGGATGATGTAAAAGCTTGTTATAAGACATAACAGCATGGTTGGATGCCTCCATCCGACGAGCTTGTTTGGATGTACCGTCTACAATGCACAAAATAAAAATAAAAATAAAAATGATCCCATCATTCCTTAAAATCATATAATAATAAACCTTTAACAATACCTACATTAGTAACTTTTCATAACATCATAGTCGACGAATTAGGCTCACACAAGTTTCCCAAGAACTCATATACTCCTGTGCCTCGGCCCGGCGCACCCGATCCATGTGCCCTTCTGTTCCGCGTTCCGCCGCCGGCTGCCTTTTTTCGGTGGCCATGGCCAACTCCGCTCGGCAGAAACGTCGGGCCCAGCGCAGGGACTCGGGACGCAAACGCGGAAATGGAAAATGCCTGCGTTTCGACGTGACGACATGCCTCCGGGCTTTAACCAAAGTCGGATGGGTCGTGTCGCGTCAAAGCACAATAAATCGAGGGGGTCATCGGAGGAAAAGTGGGGAAAAGGTGCCGTCCACCCCGCGATCAACGTGACGGATCACCGGAGAACGAGATGCATGCAACTGCGTGTTCTCAGGGACGAGATGTATCATCTATGGTCGGCCGTATGGGCTATGGGACAAGTTGATCAGAGCAGGTAGTAGGACCCTTCATGCACTTTAACACATGTGCTAACTTTGGTAAGCAAATGTTAATGGTAAACAGTGGCGGAGCCAGCCAGAGAAATGAGGTAGGACGGACCTCTATATACATATACTCTCATTAGATAACGTTTAGGGCATTGACACAGTCTCCAAAGTATAACTTTGACTAACTTTATACTTAAAAGGTATTTATGATTTATGATCCCAATATTTAACCAAAATCTTATCCAAAACATCATCCTTTTCCGATACGGAGAGAGTATATAACTATCGGTCTAACACTAAAAAAAAGATGGACTTCTCCTAATGTTTTTTATTAGTAGTAAAACACCACCACTAGTCATAGCACATGAGAATTCTCACTAGGAGATATTTACTAGGGAAAGTTTACATTAAATTTTGAATAGAAAAACACTAGAAGAACACCCCACTAGGAGAAGTTTTAGATTTTGGTAGTGTAACTATATATGTATTACATAACAATTTATATTTTAATATGTAATTTAGCAAACAAATGTTAAAGAAGAAGTTTAAACTCACATGAAAAGGAAATAAGTAGATTTATTGTTCCATAGTCCACATTATTAACCATGTCCATACATCAAAAGATCAAAGAAAAGCATAGCGCCGAATGTAGCAGCGGCCAGCGGGAGCAGGCGCACGCGCACTGCAATCTGCAGTTTGCTCTAAGCTGGCTGGTTGGGCTGGGATGGAATCGGCCGACCAAAGACTCCAAGACGGCCCATGCTCAGGTCCCCGTCTTCAACCTGCGTAGCCTCCACTGTTTTGCTTGTCTGGGTGCCGTTGACGCGCAGGCAGTGCACAGGGCAGCGAACTCGCCGGAGATCGGATCCCTGGTCCTCTACTCACCGGAGAGGAGGTAGGGCGGCCGCCCTAGCTCGCCATATAGGTGGCTCCGCCTCTGGTAAAAGCTTGTACTCTACCATTGTATGTGTAATATGTGTGACGTGGCGCTCTCTTCTCCGTTCAGTAGTTGCATGCATGTGTACATCCGACGAGTTCCTGCGAGACGGACAAGGAGAAGAAGACGAGAAAGCCTAAAGACATGCATGTCGGTGCCGTCCCGGCGTCAGAGAGGAACCAAAGGCCTCGATATCAACCAGGAGTATCGGACTATCGGAGGCCTAATACCGAGCCATCTGGCCTCATACCACGGTAGCATGCAAATGCAATCGAGACACGTGCGAGCAGACTCGGCCCCTATGTGCTGTGTGCCCCGCTAGAGAACAGAAGAGCTTACGGACAGGTTCTTCGGTTGCACACTCGCTGTCTCGGCCATCTCCCAACGTCACGTTTCGATCGGCGGTGGACCTTCCGGTCAGCATGCTTGCATGCATGCATGAACTTGCCGCGACCGCGAGCCCGCGAGTACGATACTCCCTCTGTTCCAAACAAGAAATTTGGAGAGTCAAACTATCTTAAGTTTGATCAAAGTTATATGTTAATATAATAACATCGATGATGTCAACAAAGTATTATTAGATTCGTTATTAATTATATTTTTAAAAAATATTTATTTAATATTATAAATTTTTATATTTTTTTATAATTATTGGTCAAACTTGAGATGTTTTAACTCTCTAAAATTCTTAAAACGTCTTATAATTTAGAACGGAGGGAATAGATAGCACCGGGATTTTAATTTCTCGAGCGAATCCGGCGCGGAATCAGGCAAAAGCTGCGTCGCGGTCGCGACCATGCATGCATGGGTGAATCAGCTCGGTACACGACGGCCGCGGCGATTATTGAGGGCAGTGACGCGGACGGCGAGAGCGGCCGGAACGGAGTGGAAAGTGGAAACGCCACGTGCTTTTGGCCCGCGTCCACCGTCGTCTTCGTCTCGGTAGGCTCCAGTGCGCGCGCGACCCACATGCCGGGCCGGGAACGCCGCATGTGAGTGAGTGAGTGAGGTCGCCTACGAAGGTTGCTGCCGGCTGCCCCTCCGCGCTCACTGTCGCTGGACCATCTCCGTCTGCGCCCTGGGGGTCTTGGCATGTGAGATCCACCAAAGGCACAGCTCCACAGTTATTATGGCGATGATGACAGCGCCGATGGACTCTTAGAGTAAGTTTAATAGATACAACAGTTGTAAGGATTTTTTCAGCTTTCTTACAGTTCACTCATACAGTAGTTGCTTCTTCATAATTAATACATGACCCACATATCTCTCTCATAATTTTATTAGGTTTTTATGTTCAAGCTGGCTGTAAGCTTACAGCCCACCTCTTTTCTCTCTTCTCCACCTCAGTATTCAGCCCTCTTGTAGCCTACCATAATATTTGCTCTTAGGACAGCTTCCCTGGTAGGTAGTACACTGTACACCCTATACGCAGAGTCGCAACTTCTTCACTGCTTCAAGCCTTCAACTTCAACGCTGGTGGCAGTGGCACAATACATATACATTCCATCTGTTCTCTCCATGTGTAAGTGCAGAAGTCAACAAAAGATTACTATACATTAGAAAAAAAAACACAATTCTAATATAGTACAAACTTTGTACTGTCGGATGTTTTCCATTCATATAAGTTAATCAAATTTCTTTAAATAATTTAACAAGAATTGGATTATTTTCCGCTAGTAGATGCCAGACAGAGATGCCGAAGACGTGTTTTGTGTTATATCCCACACCACTCCACTCTGCTTTTCTTTACGAAAGGAGCCAAGGACAAGGAGGCAGGGAAACCGTGCGGCAGGGGAAAGTGCGTGCACAGCTTGCCTGTCACGTAACACATGCCAAATCGGCAATTAACCGGAGGCCCCCACCTTGTCCTCCCCTGTCCAGATAAGCTTCGCTGTCTGTCTGGGCCCATCCGGCCGTGTCCTCGCCGCTCTGCCAGCCCGCCTCCGCCGACGCGTGCTCACGCACGCCCCCTCAACACAACGGCCGCCGCGACGCCTGCAGCACGATCTCCGGAGCGCGTCCGGTTGCCGCCGCCGTCATGCTCCATCCCGTGTCAAAACCTTTTCCTAGCACAATACAATGCATAAGAAAAGTGTAACGCCTTCCACGACGAATTCAGTTCCCGGATGCGCCGCCGTACGTCCACGCCGTGAGCTTTTCGTTACCTTCTGCACGTACAGGTGTTTACTAGCAGTATACGTATTCGTTTGTTTGCGTAGTCTGCCTCCACTTGTTTTAATGCAGAAGCGTACGAGAGCTGCAGGGTTTATCTGTGCTGAACGCACGCGTCTCCAATTTTGTCTACCACGCCGCTCCAGGCCGGCGGTTTTGGAACGTTTCGGGTCAAGCCGTCAATGGACGGCTCATGTCCCAACAGATCGCGCTCACCTGTGTTGACGCCCAACGGCAGCATCCTGCGGGTCTATGTGCTTGTCTCGTCAAACACGACGACGAAGAAGACGGGGCCTCAAAGTAATCCAATTCTAGCTTCACGCGTGAACTGACACGGCTACAGAAGCGTCGTGCCAAAATGCGAGCCACGACCGGACAACCTTTTGCCCGGTTACATTTGGGGCATCCGGAATGCCAATCCAGCGTAAGCTTCGTGCTCGTGCAATCTAAGTCAGCGATCGATCGTGATGGCATATATATCTAGTACCGAACGAAAAAAACACACGAGGCACTTTACAAGGCTACAAGCAAAAAAGAGGTGTCCTAAACCAACTTAAGACGCTTGCCCTATGAGGCTATCACTGATCACGATCAGAAACACACGATACCGAGTAATGGGCGTGTCGATACGTACCCACGAGTGTAGGGCACCCCGGGGCCCCGAGTCACCGTGCGTTCGCGCACGCACGAGAGATGCTCCCTCCCGCGGCGTCGCGGCTGGCTGTCTGATGAGCTGAGCGGCGAGGCGCCACGCGACAGGGGCAGCGCTCGATTATTACCAGCAATCAATCCGAGATCCGTGGCACTGTTCACCGGATCACCGGCTGCGCAGCTCGATCAGCCAGCCGTATCCATGGCAGCATTGATCAGAGGGTGCCGGGGGCCAGGGCCAGCCATGGATGGATGCATGGCTTCATCTTTATGGCGGGGCTGCCGTATCCGTGCGATGGGAAATGTATCTGCTTCTGCTCCGTGCAATGTACTGTACTGTACATGCAGTGGTCCACTGCCTCGAGGGCGGGCTGCTCTTCCATTTCCATGCCCAGCTCGGGCCTCGGGCGCTTGGCGACGCTGTCCTCTCCTCTGTGTGGAGAGGGACCAGCAAAGCTGGTAGCGGTTTTCGGATTGGTTGGGCGGCGACGCGCCAGTAACGCTCTCCTCGTGACACCCTGGTTGGAAAAATTTCCTGAATTTGGTTGTGGCGATTTGGATCTTGTTCACGTGTCCATGAATGAAAATGGGACGCGTGCAACACAGACAATGAGTCAAGGGCAACAAGATAGTGAGATGAAATGGCTCCTATTCCACACAGCTGAATCAAAATGTCTCATGGGAAATGGCTCCTAGTTCACATAGCTGAATCAAAATGTATCATGGGCTGGGCCTCCTTTCCCCAGTTTAATATAGGTTACAGAAAGAATCGATTCCGAAACATGTTACAGAAAGAATTTTGACATCTTTGTTGGTTGGTGGTGGTACAGTAACAAAGTAGGGCCTGTTTGGAACCCAGGAATTTCACAGAAATTGCGCAGGAATTTCACATGAATCAGTTCATTTTCACAGGAAAAAATACAGGAACAGAAAAAATTCCCGCGTTCCAAACAGACCTAGAGGAATTCCACCACATGATTCGCGGAATGAAATCAGTGTACATAAAGTTACCAAAATCCACAAAACGAATTCGACGCCGTAAATACAGAACTCCTCGTTGGAGGCTTGGAGCAGACAATAAAACCATTGTCAACAGTTTCTCCTTTCCTCCCTGATCCTGCACGAACTCAAGCAGCTGCTGTTTGGAACCTCGACAGTTTGACAGTAGCCTTCCTCTCCTTCCCAACCCGGGAAGGTGCCATAAGGCCACTGCGCAAACAGAAAAGTGAAATTGTTATGTCAGTCGTGACGGGGTGGACAGCAACATATATATGGCCTTGTCAGGGCCTCAGGGGTGGAACGGAAGGGGTAAAACTGCTTGAGCTCAGCAAAGAGTTCTGCAAACCTTGTTGTTTTGGTTGTTCGTGTTGACGATGCAGCAGGCCTAGAAACTGTCTGCGGTTTCACAGCTTTGCATTGGATGTTGTTGAAGGCCGGCCTGGACTCACCCGTTACAATCTGGGTGCTTTGTTTCTTCTGAACATACATGGTAAGCACAGATCAGCATGAGAACTCCTACTTGTTTGAATTCGAGTTGGAAATGTTTGGGTTTGGCAGCATCAATGCTTACCTGTTTCTTGCCGCAGGTCTGCTTGTATCGTCCCTTGCCATGGGTGTGTTTGTCCATTTGCTGTATTGCAAACATACAGAGAAGTCAGCGACCCGCTGTTGAAGCTTGAAAATGCTGGGCATCTGGAAGCTGATGAACTTACCATCGGTCCTCTGTTTGCTGCATCCATGGAGTTACTATTCTCAGCGAACGGCTGCTTTTTCTCTGGTTTTGCTTCTTTAAGCACTCCTCTTTCCTATAGAGAATAAACCAGTGAGAGGCAAAGCTTTTTTTTTTACTAGTGATACAGTGGAAATTGGAGGGTGTATAAACTCACATCAGTCCTTAGCCTGAATGGCCTAGGATTGGTAGTTTTCTTGACCTTTCCTGCTTGCTCTGAATGCATTTTTTTCTGCAATTTATTCACCTGCATTTGATCCACAACAGCATGTCAGGTTCTTCACATCCTAACTGCAGGAACAAAGCTCCATTTCTTTTTTTTTCAATACCATCAGTTCACGGTCATAGTTACCTTCAGAGCAACATTCTCCTTCAGAGGAACATTCTCATTGTTCTCCAACTGTCTGTTTTCACTTTCAGAATGTGAGTCCAATGCTTCTTCAGTCGGAGCACTTGACAGATTCTCCTTGTTGTCATCGGAATTGTCAGATCGCGATGTATCCACCTCGATTCTCAACTCCTGGAGCACCACCTTCCTTTCCTGATCGGAGCCATTAATTTCTGCAAGTGAGTTCTCGTCTGCAGCAGTGCTGCCACAACCATTTCGGTTCTCTCTATCAGGTTCGGCATTAGCGCACTTCGCCGAGCGTCCAAAAATTCTCTTCTTGACATTCGTCCTGGATTCCTGCCCCCGCTTCTCTCTCTTGGCCACCGCGGTCTCCTCACCCTTCTTGGCAGTCTTCGGATTCTTCAGTTGAGACATGTACCTGCTCGGCACCTCCCGACACGCCATGTTCAGCTTCCTCGGTTTGGAACAGGCCTCGGACACCGCCTCCTTGCTCTTGTCTCCCGCAGGCGTCCGGACCGGCTCCTTCTTTGGCGTGCTCATGAACAGAGCCTTGACGACCGTCCCCTTCCTTGCTGCAGCGGCGAACGGCTCCTTCTGGTGCTTCACGCTGTGGAACAGCTCCTGCCTCGGCCGGACGGCCTTGCTCCGCGGCGTCGTCAGTGCCTTCTTCCTCTCGCTTGGACATTCGACCCGCGCAGGCTTGGTACGGACTGGGGACGCTCGCAGGCCGCAGATCCGCTGGATCCTTGGCTTAGGCTTCGCCGGTGCCTTCTCCGCGGCCTCCGTCTCCGCGCTCAGCCTCGCGAACCGAGCTCTCGGAGGTTTCGGTGGCGCAGATTGCGGGCATTTCAGCATCGAGCTGCAACGAAATCGGAATCCGGGATATATAAACCTGAATCAAAGACTTCAGAGTTCAAATGAAGCATCCAGGTTAAGTATAAGCTGTCGGTACCTATGGTTCTTCCTGTTGATAGCCTTCTGTAGCCGCACGTTGGGGCTTCTCGCAGCCATGACCTGTGAATTAACATCACACCATTGATCAATCGACGTTATTCGCGTTGTATCCTAGGTTGATTGAGACATGGAAGAGAGAAGGGGACAAACCCGCATAAAGAAGCTCCTATCCAGGGCCTCCGGGTCGACCTGCTCATGGCTCTGGTCGCAACCTGCGTACCACGACACGGATCAGGACCCTTCGCTCGCGCAGAACCCGCGACGCAGGGAAGAACCGGGAAGGGGTTTCGGCTCGCGAAAAAAATGTTGGTCGATCACATACCGACTCGGAGGCAGAACCAGGCGGGGTCGTCGTCGGGGCGGCCGGCGTCGGGCGCGGTGAGGTCCACGAACTTGGGCGCCTGGATGTCCTCGTAGAACAAGGCATCGTCGTACTCCTCCTCCTCCTCCTCGTGGTCCGGGTGCCTCGACGGGATCCCCATGGAATTCTCTGGATCCTCGACGGGGTCCGCCGGCGGGCGATCGAGCTGGCAGCTGAGCTTAATGGCACGGCGGCGGGCGGCGGGCGGTGGCGAGGTGCCGGTGGTGCTTGGGCTGAGATGATGCCTGGTGGCGCGGTTGATGGATGAATTTGAGACCGCAGACGGGGAGTGTGAGCGGGTGGAGGGTCGGCAGGCTGGGCAACTAGCCGTTGGAGCAGCGGCGTTGCGTTGGATTGGAGGGGATTTTTATTATTTATTTTTTATTAAATAAAACGGTGGGTGTCGGCACATGGCAGCTCCACGGCTCCATAGACGTTGCAACGGTTTGACTTGAACTAATTGAACTCGATGCATCGGTGGGGATTACATTACATGGGAGGGTAAAATGAGCTGATTCAGAGTTCAGATCTGCAAAACGAACTGGATTACTTACTGATTGTAAGTAAAAAGGTAGAACAGAAGGTGATGATCCATAGGTAGGAGAGAACGGATGATCCACATCACATGTGTTGCTCTGTTTAGTTCTCTATACAATCTAAAAAATTTTAAGTTTTAACTCTTCATTTTGCAAAATGAAATTAAACATCACCCAAAATTTTTAGAAAAAAGTGATACATTCTCTATTTTGTATTTTTGACTTAAGAGGTCAAAATAAGTTAAACTTTACATTAATTTGTGTGCCACACTTACAATCCCAACATTGAAATCCAAAATAAGCCAAACTTTAATTAGAACTAAATAGTCAACTGAAATATTTTTGAAATTCAAAGTAGTTGGGATTTTAGATTTTAGATTTCTAACGGAACTAAACAGTGCCTTACTATCAATAAACACATATCAATATCCACGTCACATGTGTACATTATCTTTCTCAACTCTAAATTATTGACTTTGTCAATGTTTTTTGCTATTAGAAGTTGAGGTTGTACCATTTTGAATTGTAAGCTACACATCTTGCTTAATGCTTGAATAACGACATGACCTTGAGCTATCTAGGCTTGAGACAAAGGTGTTTTTTATGCCTAGATTGTGTTGTTGGCAGTGAAAGAGCGTATATACTGGGTGGCGACATGAAATGAAAAGGGAAGACACTAGAAGGAGGGGTGGGAGACCATGATTTGCGCACACCTAACATGGCGTGTGTGCCTCCTCTTTCGTGAGGCCTTACTCTTTGATGACTCATGTGTCACCATCTCGATTGAGATATATGTGGTTGTCATGAGCTAGCTCACCTCGGAGAGGACTAGCTTGTGGGCTTTAGTGGGCTTCCTATTTGTCAACTACCGACTCCTATCATCCATCGGCTCCTCTACGATTGCTATGGGCATGCAAGATCCGCTAGGCCCTATCGTGGTACTTCGCTGGCAAGGTCCACAACTTATATCTCTCACCTGCCATCTACCTCAGCACCTCTGTTGTGGTAGCCATCTCAAGTTGCATAATATACATCTATAAATAAGTCGGTTGGCTAAGAAGATAGATCATACAAAGTAAAGAGAGGCTGAATAAGAATCAATGGAGGGCAAGAGAGATCTTTGGTAGTTTGTCTCTCCACTATTGAATAAAAAATTAAATTGTTGTGGTATTTATTAACAAAGATCTACACATTTATAATGTTATTGAGTAAATTCTCACATTGGTATTGTCCGTTTCGCTAAAATTTAGCTTATGTTAATTTATTATGAGAAAAAATATTATTTATTCACTAAAAAATAGTGCTATAATAGTGCTAATAAACAAGACCGTTTGACGATATGCATTAGCAAATTCCAGAGCTACCCAAAGGAACATTTGCCTAGTCATTTTCGTGTCTCAAGATACATTCATCGCAAGCACGTTCTATCATGGTGTGCCTACTGCCTATGGATATTTTGGTCCAAACTCCAAAGTACAATAGAAACTGAAACCCAGCGCAGCCTGGGTCCAAGCCCAATGGAATTCCACACGATTCTCTCTCTTCGCAGCCCATTAAAATCCGCCGTCTGCATAATTCGCCTTCTGACTTGCATCCGCTCGAACACTGGAGGCCTTCTAGGCCGAAAGCCCATGTGATCCTCCGCTTCCCTAACGCGGCCATGCCGCTTCCGACGCCCCGGACCGGTTCCGCGCTGGCCTCTCAGTCGTGCCGCCAAAATTTTCGCTGCCCCGTCTGTCGCCTCGATCCGGCAGGCAAAGGGATCGTGGCGGCGGCCGGCGGGAGCTCGGAGAGGGAGGCGGCGGCAGAATATTGGATTCGGCAATTTCCGGGCTCGCGCTGATCCGCCGGTGCCATCGGACGAATTCCCCTCTCGGTCTCGGCCATCACAACAGGTGCCAAAATTCCATCCAATTCGTCCTTCTCTTGTTCGGCTGGTTCACGTGATTCCTCGCAGTCTCTGGATTCCTGCTCTCGATGTACGGTACACGGAGAGAATGGATGGCTGTTGTTTGCGAGTCGATCGACGAACGAAGTCTACCTTACCAGGGTTGTTGTAGGGTAGTAGTGTTTCATAGTATTTTGGTGTAGCAGTGTTCTAGTGTTCAGTTTAGAACTGACATTTTACCCATAAGCTAGCATAGTTCAGTAGTCTAATATTTTGAACTTTATTTGCCATTTCGTACTTTTTTTAATTACTGATGAAACATTTGTGTTTGAGAGAGATTCCTTAGAACATAGTACAGTTTCATGTAGCAGTTTTGTTAGTGTCCTAATTTACTTAGATCAAGCTACGGGTTGATTAATTGTGACCCATCTGCTTTGCTAGTATGCACGCTCTCTCCCACTTAGTACTTATTTGGCTGCACTTCAAATAACCTCAATCCACATGTATTAGAGTGGATTAGGATGGGAAATAGCTAATTTCTACCCTGATACATGTGGATTAGGGTGGATTAGAGTGCAGCTAAATAAGGTTTTAAATGGACAGTGTGCACTGATGTGATCACCCCTTGCAAAGGAAACCGTGCCATGTTTTGTCAATGCCTCAATGTCCCGGATCACTAGTTTGGGTTTTGGGTACAACCAAGGCGATTACCATTTAGATAGACACCACACAGTTAAGAGTGCACGCACCAGGATAGACCGTCCTGCAGTGGTCATCATCGCCGCTTTCTGATCGCGCAGAATGCCCAAAACAGAGTTTAGATGATGAAATTAGAGCATGGGTTTTGTTGCGATGTCCTTCCTTTGCAGGCCTGCAACTTTTATTTAACATATACACAAGCAAGTTTCATGAAAGGCAAGTACCTTCCTGATGCATTCAATATATAATCTACGAGGTTTGCATTCTCATAATTAGTTTCAGTCTGAAAGTACACAACAAAGCTCTACCATATATCGCATCAAACATAAACATGATATATGTTAGAACTGTATTGTAAGATCTGCCCTTTTCCCTAGAAAGAAATGTTGACGAAACACGATTACCGAGTAAAAGGGTGCATCATTTCCACTTTTTTATTTCTCCTTTGACAAGTGGGGACCATCTGATTATTCTGGATCATGAAAAGAGGTTCCAATCTTGTGCCGAAAGAGCAAGTGGTAGATCCTAGGTTTATTGTAGCATGTCCTCAAATGTACAATATGTGGTTCAGGGATGAAATCAATTACTACTCTGATTGAGAATGCATGGCAGTAACTTCGGATTCCCTTTTTACTGGCATAAATAACTTAATTGGCTCAGATGCATCTTTGACCAAAAGGCCCAACAGCTCTTCCACCAGTTAGTATTTTGGTCCATGAGAATCTAGACATGGCTAACATAGTTTTGGATAGAGTAGCGAGCTTATTATAGCTCACAAATAAGAAAACTAAATCAACCATATATTAATATAAGAAAACTCTAAATCATTTTTTTATAACATGAATATGTATGTGTTATACTTTAGAGAGGCCTTTTGGATATAGTTTTCTGTTATGCATATTATTCTTTTGTTCAGCTTGGTGCTATATAACTATTCTACTGGCCTTCTTCTGCAGCAGGATGGAATGTATTGAATCAATAGTATTACACTCATTTATGATTTATAAACAAACAAAACAAAAGGTTGAGCCTATTCGGCTGATGGTTTCTGTGGCTGATAAGCCGACTTTGGCTGTTTTTGATTGTTTTGTTGTAAGAGAAAAACATTGTACCATGGCTAGCTCCTAACTACGTGCATCTCATCAATCTTTCTTGCACAATGTAGGAATGCAGTGAGTACAGTGAGTACGGTAATAGCCCTTCCATTGATGTCAGTTCCAGTTCATTCATATTCTAAATGGATCCAACTCGTGAAACTTTACAATAGCTGCAACATCATGATGTATTCTTCCTGGCTTTTTCATGTGCTGCATCATCTTTCATCTTACCTTGTTTTTTCATTATTTTTTATATGACATGATAGTACAGAAACAGTCATAACATTCTTTTCATTCCTGTCATGAGAGTTAATTGCATTTTTCTAATGCACCGACTTGCTGCTGGCATTCAGATATAATTGAAAGAAAAACAGGATTGAATTATTGAGGATGCAGCCATACAGAAGAGGATAGCCAATGAGGTTAGTTTGTTGCTATGATTATTCCTTTATCCTTCCTTAGACAACATAATCAGAGCCATCTCGACGTCTTCCTCTTGTAATGGAACAATCAACAAGTTAACAAAGTAGCTGCCCTATGACAAATCATTAAATAATTATGACCTCTATAGGTCAGTAGAGTATGTTGGGAGGAGGAGGCCGCTAGATCAAACACTTTCGTGCTAGCTTCAGAAAAGCTAAGCAACATCACACTCGATCTTAGTGACTGTCCCTGTCAAGCAATAAACAATGAGCCATTCTCCGATTTCTTGAGTACTTTAACATCACAGTGTTAGTTGTCTAGTTCTTGTCTCAGGTCCAGGCTTGTTAGAATTAAACTCAGCTGTATTGACGGCATGTGCTATCAAGTTGTGAATGTTTGACGTTTTGCAAGGCGCCCTATCTAGCAGAAACCTAGTTAGGCAGGGATATTCTCACCACTTTACAGCCATAGTCATGTTTTTTATATGAAACTTGTATAGCCCGCATGTTCTTTTTGGTGTGCGTGTAGAGCTTATCTTGTTGCACATTCTTGTCTAAGGGCGGTTCTCGTTATAAGTTTCAGGGCCCTTGATTCGTCATAGGACGTACTTATGTTCGAAAACATCATGTCTGCTTCCCTATCTTTTCCTAATTAATTTTATTTTTACAAATACATGTTCTTAACTTTAATTATTACAATATTATTATTTTCACATGCATCCACTGAAGTTCGGTTGCAGTAAGTAAGCAAGCAATCGCTGCCTAATAGTCTAGCGATATATCTAGTCCCTACAACCAACATGCATTAGCTCTTAATTTTAGCAACCTACTAACCTCAATTAGACAGCAGCAGTTCCCTTTATAGTTTATCCTATAATGAAATGCTCCTCTTTTGTGAGTTTGGCTGTAATGTGGGAAATGAAAAACAAAGCCATTTATCATAGATATCATATAGCTGAGATTGCAGGAGAACAAGGAAGCTTGACGTGCTCTCAACTGAAATAAGGTCTGCTAAGCAAATCAGCTTTACAGTATATTCTAAAAATATTTTTGTTAGTGATGAAATTTTGATTTGTCTTGGGGTTAGATGATCATAGTTATCTCCCTAGGCCCTTCTGCAAAAACTACTGTAAAACAAAAATGGTTTGCTTGCTATCTGCAGTACCATCATTTAATTGCTGAATGCTGATTCTACTGAAGAAGACCATCGTCGTATATGGTTGTAGCGTCCACTTCGAAATTCTCTGCATGTCACCTCTGATGTATATATCATCAGTGTGCTCATATTAAAAAGTTTTTTCTACATAAGGGTTTCTTTTCCATATCTTTAGGAGATCTCTTATCCTATCTGTTCTTTTATTCTAACCTGTGACAGTGGGCGCTAGTAGCCACACAGGTCTATTCTAAAGTTGTGACAGCGCTAGTGTTCTAGTTTTATCGATCACAGGTTGATCTAATGATACCACCGAGTCAGTGTTAACAAGCATGCCTCCTTTTTTTTCTCGAATACGCAGGAGAGCTGCGTGTCATTTTATTATAGAGAAGATAAAGGCCCGAGTACATTACCAACTCATGCTGGAACCATACATGAGAAGGTTGGGACACTTACAACAAAATCACCTATGAGACATCTGACGACCGACCACTAGGCACCTAAACAGAGGTCCCTACCCCATCTAACCGAAGTGCTTGGAGCTTCTTAGCTCCAGCCAAGCACCACAGTTTGTACTCATCTCTAAACTGCCTCAAGACCTCATTAACGGATGGAGAAGCTCCATCAAACACACAAGAATTGCGATGCTTCCATATCAGCCAAGCATGCCTTCTTTTGAGTTCCTTGGAACAAAGTTTGTCCACATATATTGCTGTTGTTTCCATTAAGAGAATAGGTTTATAATGAGAGCCTGGCAACAGAGCTAGTAAACAACTGTAATAGGACCATAAATTCGAAGAAATATCAAATTGTTGGCTGGTGTGGATTGACTCACCCCATGAATTCAGCGTGGACAAATTTGCTCAGTGACCAACTGGTAGTGACAGATGAGATGACCTTTGCCCCATCAAGTCATCATTATAAACATGCCTATAACTCACCTACGCAGAGGTTAGGTAACCAAAGTAACATTGACTTCTCATTATATATATACAAAGTTCCTTTATAGCTTGAACTGTGAAATTACCGGCTTGAATGTTCTCAAGCATGCACTATTTTATTGTTTATTTCTAACTATTTGTTGACTTGTTTGTCATTGATGCTTCGTAAGCATCATATTTCATACACCCATACAGACTTGGAGTGTTTCTTGCTTGAACATATGAACTTTTAGTAAAAATAAAGCTACACACACTAACTCTAGTACTCCATCCATGTGTTTATTTGAATTACTAGAGTATCAATTTTCTAATAAGATGATCCGTCTCTCTTTTTTTTTTGATGGAAATGATCTGTCTCTCTGAACATGCCTTTAGATTGTGATTCAATTATGAGAGCAAGCATAAACTAAGTTAACTTGGTATCAGTTAACATTTTACATCATCATGTCGTATGAAATATATTCTATGGGCTAACCTTTCTTGCTTTAGGAGCTATACTCTATGCTTTAGTTCCTCATGATACATTGCTTGAGATTAGAGATTAATGCATTCTGTATCCGTTTCTATTTTTCTCAATTCGTGTCTATGTGGATTATTGCTACCTGGCTCTAGAACAATATGTTTGTGCAGGTTTGATGACTTTCTTTTGTCTAATATGGTCTGACTTATGTACTATTTAGGACAAGACTAGGATGGAGAAAATAATGTCATCTCTGTGGCTAAGATTCTGTCTTTTATAGAATAATGCTGTATATATTTTTTGCAATTAGGAGTATATAAGCTAGATTGTCTTAAAAATTATGATACAGTGATAAAGTTGGTCTAGACCTTTGTATGACACATATTGGTCGTTTTGAGCGAATTTTCTTGTCGTGGAATGCTAATAATATAAATTACAGTTTAGATAGTACCTGAAGGTAGAGAGAGAAAAATGTTCCAGTGATGGCTAATCATTAAGGCAAAAAGTCAAGCCATGAATATTTTTTTCTTGGGAATAGTTTAAGCAGCATGTGTACTAAATTGGGCAGTGACAAGTGACAGTACGCCTTTGGAGTATGAACTCTGGAAATGCAACGAAGTGTGGAATCAAACAAGTGAAATGGAAGCAACCTTTTGATCATTTCTTATGGCGGCATAGAAACGAAATGACCATTTCTTCATTTCACACTCCAACTTCAAATATAATTTGTCAACACAAAGAGAAGTAGGTGAGCAGATTTATGGCAATGAAATATCTCCATTTCATATGCCATCAAATGAATCTCTTAGCTAGCACTCATTTGGAAAAATTCAGCACTGTCAAAATGCCTAGAGATTTACTATAGAAGATGGAGAATTATGAAAAAAAATTCCGAACTGATACAAGGATTCGATTTGAACCAGTTTAACCTTATTTCTCATTTTGAAAAAAAAGGAATATAATTGAAGGATTCAGTTTGTGTAATGCCCAATTAATTTCTTAACTCCTGCTGTGTAAACTCCCTTAATTATATTTGAACAGCAAGTTCTTTGGTGCTCCTGTGCAATATATCAGGTGGGGAAGTTTTTCCCCTCCGTTGCCAGTTTCAAAAAATAGATAAATAAATCCTTGTTATCACATGAAGTGCAGATCATGTCTTCTATACCAAAATTAGGCAAACCTTGTATATTCTGAAAATAAACTGTGTCTAGGTAGTTAGGGACATGCTGTATAAATACAGACTCAGCGTTCAGGGTCAGCACTCAGTACAATACTGTATTCACATCAGATAAATTAACAGAACAATGCAGTTCGTACAAGCCAAAATTGCAACTGATGTTTCTTAAAGCAGTAGTCTGAGTAGATGAATTTCCGTTCCAAGAAATTCGTAGAGCACCTACCTGTCCTTGAAACCAGGCGTCATCTCTCATCTATGAATGGTGAGAAACCTTATTTTCTTTTTAATTCAAAGAAACTCTCATCATGTTTCACCATTCCCGATGAATTCTAGTACAAATTTACACCACAATCATGCATGTACATGAAAACATAAACCAGTGGCTACTTCATCCCAAGGTTTCCCGGCTCATCAACAAGGAGGCAGTACTGTTGCATCCCTTGGGAGCTCGAAGCCGCCACAGTGTTAATAGGGCAAATCAATGGGCTCACCTCACTCCACCTCATGCTCTGATCAGTACCCATGCCAAAGAAGCTTTCCAGGCCATCCAGCTTTACCTGGTTGAAGTGGAAGCCCTGGTCCAGCTCCAGCGCCGGCAGCACGCCGGAACCCTGCACGCAGCCTTCATCAAGCGAGGTGCTGGCGTCCACCGCCGGGCATGACGGCGGCGGCGGCGGCATGAGGCCTGGACTTCCCTCGTACATTGGAGGAGCACACTGAGGAACCGACATCGTCGCTGTGAAAGGGCCTGCTCCTCCCAGCTTATACAGAAGCTTCCGAATTGACTCATCTACCTCATCCCCTGGGCGATGGCCTTCCATTATCGAACCTGGTATTGGTTGCGCCGGCACGGCCGCCATGGCTTGGTGGGGCCAGTTGTAGCTGGCCACTGCCATGCTACTGCTTCCGGCTGCATCCCCGGCTGTAGCTGCTTCTTGCTTCATCATCACATCGTTTGCCGCCGCCGCCGCCTGCTGGCGCATGAACTGATGCTGCCGCTGATCCTTGCGGGACTGCTTGCCGAAGAGCTTCTTCTTGAGCCTCGTGTTCCAGTAGTTCTTTATGTCATTGTCCGTCCTCCCCGGCAACTGCGCCGCTATTATCGACCACCTACATGCAGGCAGCAGGCATCATGAATGGTCCCGTTCAGGCCATAGCTTAGATTCTACCAGCTACCACCACACCCATGTGCGTGAGTGCGTGCCTAACAGTTAGTTTGCAGCTAATTCTACAGTGTGGATTTGATCGGAGAAAACAATAGGACGACCTACTGAACTTTACCTGCTGCCTATGCTGATGTAGAGGCTAAGGATTATCCTGTCTTCCTCCTCCGAGAACCCGCCGTGCTTGATGTTTGGCCGGAGGTAGTTGAGCCACCGGAGGCGGCAGCTCTTGCCGCACCTCTTCAGACCTGCGCATGCAGTGCAGCCCCGGCGGCGAGCCCCAGATACATGATTGGTTAGCCTCTTCTACTGCTGCTGCTGCTGCTATGCTATCACTGCATATCTACTGCATGGAGAATTGGCGATTGCCATGATCGAGCACATATGCACATACCTATCTTCTGCGGCAGGGCTATCCAGTTACCGCCGGTGCCGTTCTGCTCGATGTAGGACTTGAGCTTGGCGTCCTCCTCCGGTGACCACGGGCCCTTCTTCACAGTAGCCTTGTCGCAGCACGGAGCTCTCCCCATGGCGTGCGTACGTACGTCTTCCTTTCTCCACTGACTCTGAGCTGCTCTAGCTGGGGCTCTCTTCTCTTGTGAGCGACCGGTGGATGGAACAAGTGCTGATTAGGGCCGCCTAAACTTGGTTAGTCACGATGACGGTCTGGGCGGTGTGTTTATGCCCTGAAAAGGGAGAGGTGTATTATTGGCATGGAAAAAGGTGGCTGCTCTGATAGTAATAAAATACTGTTTGAGCGGTGGTGGTGGTGATCTGGGTTTCTCTCTTTCTAATTGTTGTTTCTTCTCTTGGATTAGAATCTCCATCAGCAGTCAGCCAACCTTTTCCTGAACCTGGTCTTTGTGCACCATAGACTTGCTGCTTCAGTTCGTCTAGTTTGTTTATGTGATCTGATCTGATCTCTGCTTAGATGATGACTAAACACGATATATATACCGGGATCTCATACATGTATAGGATATATATTATTGCACCTGTTTACGCTATTCTTTTGTTTGAGCTGTACGTGTGTACTAATCTGGTGCATATATATATTTACACGTAGCCAGTGGCCACTGACACGCGGTGTCGCGGTCTTTCTGCATGCTCGCCATTATATTAAAATAACCGCGAAAACACACACAGGATGCCGGAAAGCAAAGGGAGAATAGAATAATAAAGTGAGATGTTACATACAGAAAAGGCGCAGCTAAGAAAGAGATATGTATTGATTTCACACGGAATGAACACGGCACATAATTTGCATGCATTGTGGAGATGAATTGAATGCAGTAAGCACACATTTTATTTGATGGATACCAAAATACCCCTTTATTATTATCAGCTAATATATGGCTTTTATATGATGCAGATTTCAAATATGGATGTTGTATATGTATCTAGAAAAGTCATAACTGTTTACAATTTGGAACCGTGGCAGTATTTATTCAGGTTGCATCTTCTGGACTCCTAAACCGTGTTGGAATCAGTCACATTCATACTTGCTCCTTGTAAAGCTGATGAAATATATTTATTGTACTGGAGGTGTTTGATGCCTAAGAACCTTTCCATGGATGCTGACCAATCCTGTAAGCATTTTTTGAGCTCTACTCTTGGGAACATAAGTCAAAGAATTTGCTTGATTTTCAAGTATTTTGAAATATACCCATAATAAGCAAACCATTGCCATTTGGCCCCGCAGTCGTTATCGATGGCTCATGGAGTGGTGACGCAAGCTTGCTTTTCATATCAGGGTAGTTCTTTTGGGTCTTTTCTAGGCATTTTGATCCTTTTTTCCTTTTATTTAGGCATGTTGTTTGTGATATGCAATTAAAAATGTAGATTTTTTTTTCAGTCGGTAAAAATGAATTGATCAGTGAAAGTGATTTGAAAATTAATCGCAAGGTTTGTTTTCTCCCTTTCCCATCATGCTGCTCGTGCACGTCTCATGATTTCAAAATATCTCCTAATAAATATGCCCACTGCTGCAGATTTTTTGTTGTACTGAAACTCAAAGGTGTCGTGAACACGTGTCTGGTGAAAAGGTATACAGATTTGCATGCAAAGTAATTCAGGCACGAGAATGTGACATTGGATCAAAAGAGAGCAGAGCCCAGAAGAAATGACCAAAAAAAGTATGTATATATTTGCCATCACTCGCATTCTCAAGAATCTTTGCGAAAGTAATCTGTCATTTAGCCAGCGCTCCCTACTGTGCTGGTTTGCTTCGTCTTAAAAAAAAACAAAAACTGTTCTCGTCTGCTGGTGAAGTTGGCTTGTCTGCAACAGGGAAAATGGCCATGGTAAGACAGAACTTCCCTAGTCGTCGTCAGTCTCAAAGATGCTTCAGTCAATCAGCCTTCTCTTTATGGGCTATAAGGCGAAAGTGGCCCATTTGTTTTAGTGGGCTTAGGTGAATGGGGCCCTGTGAGTGCGAAGCATGTCCAGATTTTTGGTCCACTATCGGGTGCGTGACCGGTTGCATACAGGCTACTGCTCTACTCGGCCTTTCCAGGTTATATGAACATTGCAAGGCCCAACTGCTACTGTATTCCAGTTCTTTTTTCTCTCTCGATAGAATCGACTGAGAAGAGTAGCGATTTTCTGCTTATCTGTGCCATTTCTTGTGAGCAGCAGGCGGAGTTTGGGCATCAGGGCATGCATACGGCATACCCATCCATTAAATCGGGTTAGCATGCATCTATCCACAAGCAGACAGAGACAATGAACCAAGTGGTGGTAACAGGATACTTGCACACTGACACTGTTCGCCTGTTCGGGACGGCCATTGCACGTCAGGTAAGTTGCATTACCAACTGGTTGGTAGCTGGACTGGTGTTCTTGCCATCTTAGGGCCCGGCAGTACTACTGCTTGCAAATAAAAATAAGAAAGAAAAGGCAACATGTGGTGTTCAGGGGCATGCCACAGGATCAGCTAGGTAATGGAGGTGCCTACGACTGGTTGCCGCTTGCCGGGAATCAGCTAGGTAATGGAGGTGCCGAGTGCCGACTTCCCACAAATGATGCTTATCTATCTGCTTTCTGGTGTAATAATTTGCCTGTCTAAATCTACCTCCTCCACAATGTAATTCTTAGAACTCTTTTTGGGTAACCTCTTCGTTCCCTCCTCCGTTGCCCTAAAGAAAAAAAAAAGAAGCTAAGACCTTGTTTGGTTCCAAATAAATCACCTACTTATAAGTCTAAAAATGAAAAAAAATGATTTATTTTATCAAACACTCCTAACTTATAAATCACTCCCCAACTTATAAGTCATAAGTTACTCCACCCTAACTTAAAACTTATAAGTTACTCCCTTTTCACATAGGACTATATCTTTTTTTTTTGGTTTGGGGACCACATCCCAACTCTTTCATACATGACTTATCAATTATTAAAAATCAAACAAACATAACTTATAAGTCACTAATTTTAAGTCACTAATTTTAAGTCACCTAACTTCCACCAGACTTATGGAAACCAAATCGTGCCTAAGATCACCCAGTGCGGAACGGCTACGGGATCGGACTTGCCGCCAATAATTGAGTTGTTGCCATATGCATGCTCATCAGGGGCGTGGGATTCTGTCATGCGACGGGGCGGAGCGGAGGAGGAGCGCAAAAAGCAGGCAAGCGAAATGATGGAATGGAACCAACAATGGACATACATGGACGATTCCATCAGAGATTTGACGAGACCAACCTGCTGCCTGACGCCTGGTGGAGTCGGCGGGCCGGGCCAGCATCTGCTCTGCGGCCGACGAGCCGAACCATGACTTGGACGGGTGCATCCGTGCATGGGCGGGTGCTTGCGCTAGCTAGCTTCTACTGCTACTGGGGGCACTGGCACTGGCACGGCACCCACGCGCCAGCTCGATCGAACCCCCGCGATTCGCGCCGAGCTCCGACCAGATTCAGGGCCGCAGTAGCCAGTCAGTACCCTACCCTGCCTCGTCGGTCCCGGCATGCATGCGTAGGACGGTAGGAGTACATGTTTGTTTTACCGTTACCGTGCTTGGCTGCTTGCCTTCATCTTTTTTGCACAAACCTTGCATCTTCTTCCTCTTTTTGCATACGGGTGGACGGGTGGTTGCGCTTCGGCTCCGGCTCCGTGGCAGCTCTAGCACTTGAGCCTCACCAAACAGCTACAGGAGGTGGACCGCTTCTGCGCCACGGACATAGGAGCAGGCGCCCTTTTGGCACAGGCCCATGATTTGTAGCTCCATCGCTCCGGCAAGAAGCGGCGCGGACGGAGCCCGGCCAAATAGATACCCGTCTACTCCCTCCGTCCCAAATTAATTGTCTCCCAAATTAATTATCGTTTTAGATTTTCGTGTCACAACTTTGAGTAGATTTATATAAATTACGTGTAACATTTGTGCCTCTAAATAAGTTTATTAAAAAACCTAGATCAAAAGATCTATCTAATGGTATCAATTATGTATCATAATTATTAATATTTTTTATATAAAATTAATCTAAATTATTTTTCAAGAAATAAGAAAGACAAATATTTTAACGCAGAGAGAGTATATGATATTCTAGTGCCGCATTTTTTTACTGTATTCACACCTCGAGTAAAAAATGCCTATAGTTATAGACTAAATTTTAGGTTGAGATATCCAAAGAGGTAGACTAACTAATGTTTAGTTTGCAACCCAATTGATAACCATCATTAGAGAATCTCCAACAGTACCTAATATTTTTTTTAAACAATGGTGTTTTTCCAACTTGCCAAAAAATTAGGAGAAATAAATATGACAATTTCCAATATTTTTCAATAATTCACTACTAAAATATAGAAGACAATTTTACATTAGGAATCCTAAACTATTTCAAAATTCAAAATTATCTAACCAATTTTATATATCCTTTCTCTTTGGTATATATTTGCATCATAACCCTTTCTTAGCCTTTATTCTTTCCTTCATCCTTCCACCTTTAGATTGATCGAAGCATACGACACAGAGAAATCATGACCGGACTCCGCGCATCTTTATGCGCAAAGTTTTTTTTTTCAAAGCGACAAAAGATTGGGAGGTGAGTTTGTGAGTTATTGGAGATGGATTTTTTTCATTCTTCCTAAAAATTAAGGATTTGAAATGATTATTAGATATTCTTGTAGATCCTCTTAGTTCGTTAGTTGGCAAATGTGGACTAATATGGACTATATAAAAGGAGCACATGGGTCTATATGTCCATTGCTTGTAGATAATCCATGTATACAAACACAGTAGCGGACTACAACTTAGATACATAAATTTTAGTCCATCCAAGTTTTTCTAAATAGGGCCTAACAAACATTTGGACATATACTATAAAATATATTTTCTCCATCACACAAAAGGAGTGCATATCTTGCTTTTCAATGAGTAAAAAACTTAAAATTTAATTAAAATATATAAGAGTACTAGTATTTATATATATTTATGATGCAAAACAAAGTATAATAAGATTAACCATGTAATATATTTTTGTAGTAGATCTATTTAAATATACATATGTTCATAATGTTTTCTATAAATATAATCAAACTCGTTATCTAAAACATAAACATGATCAAACTTAAAACTTCTAAGAAAAATGCAATGTGCAATTTCTTTTTACAACAGAGGGGGAACTCAGATAGTCGTCGGATACATTTGAGGCCAGGTACGTACCGCATAAAATGCCGCGAGAAAGAAATTAGAATACCTACGACAAAGCCAGACGAGGCCAAGTAGCATCAACCATAGTAGCCAGGGGTGCACGAAAGGACGTGATAAGGGTGACAAGGCTTTAAGTCCCATCCGTACTGTTGGACGTGGATTCTTTGACCATGCTCCCTCCTCAAAATAAAGTTTCTGTAATTTTTTTTAAGTTTAGCTAAGTTTATAGAGAATATTAGCAACATTTCTATCTTTAAATTTTAATATTAAAATAGATTCAATAATCTATCTCATGGTACTAATTATATAATATAAATATTTTATTATATATATTTAGTTAAAGTAAAATGTGTTTGACTTCTTAGAAAACAAGAATTACACTTATTTTATGATAGAAGCTGTATATCTTTTGCTTATATATTTCAGATGAAACATACTACGCACGATCGTGACACTACGAGTCGATCTGCATTGTACCTGCATATATATATATATATATATATATATATATATGAACAATTCCCGATCCATTGTACCTGCATATATATAAAAGCTCCCTGACTGGTGGCCGGCCGGTAGCCACTGCAACTGTTTGGTGGTTAACAGCGACTTATGCTGACGGTCATAGTACTTTGTTATTCAGTTTCTATATGTTACGCGATCTCTTTTGCTGTTTGCTCGTTATATTCCTCCCCCTTTCCCTTGAGGCGCGCTGGAGCAAAACAAGGATATCTGATCTATAGGTCAAGATAGCACAGAGATCCTGGAGGCGCTGCAAGGCATTGCACTGGCTGGGGACGACGAGATGGGGGCGGGATCATGTGCCTGAGGCTGCATGCTGCCTGGCTAGCTGGTGGCTGCACGCCATGTCGCCATGAACTGGGCTTTACTCGCAGTACCCCATATCTTTCGACATAGATTTGACAGGACGAGCAGAAAACACGGTCTGCTCTCTCATCCTGATGAGAGCTATAGGGCCGGGTCGTCCGATGGACGCCGGTGTAACTAGCTGCTAGCTGGTGCGGGAGATACTTTAGCTAGCTAAACTGCTTCTTTGTGTCCCTCTCCGACATCAAGTACTGTTGTAGTGGGGTATGGGTTAAATTGTCAGCTTAATCTGGATTGTGTCGTGGAGTGTTTCAGGCAAATATTTTGAATTGAAGGCTTTTTTGGGGGTTCGAATATATAAGATCACTTGTTCAGTTATTATAGTTGGATAAGTTCATGGCTTCATCCGTTTGCAAAGTTCCAATCCGAATTTGTTAGTGATCTGATATGATCCTAGTCTAAAGTTTACTTTTACAAGCAATTAGAGGATCCTGTCATGTGATAGTGTGTGTATTGTGTGGTTTGCTTATGCTGCTACTTGTCACAAGATTGAAATGGTCGAGGGCCAATTTTTGGTTAACTGTTATAAGCACTGAATACCCTTTTTATTCTCTTATTAGCTACCTCCGTATGCTACAGTCTATTCGTTATAGTATATACTCCATCTGTTCTAAAATAATAACGTTTAAAATGTGTCTCAAAATAAATGCACTTATACCGATCAACCTAGTTGGAGTAGTTTTTCTCTCTCAACTTTCAAAGTGCAATCATTATATGCTTCAATATGTCTTTATAGAGCTAAATATGTAATTTTTATGTAACATTATCTCCTTTAAAAATCTTATAAAGTGCACTATTTTTGGAACAAAGAGGGAGTACTTGGTATCTCAAGATATGTTAGTCCTATCTCAAGAATATGTTAGATTAGAACCGTTTGTAATCATGACTTACCTTACCTTTAAGAAAAAATTCTTGATTGTAAGCATCTGCACCCCCCCTCCCCCTAGACAAGTGGTGAGCTTTGGTGGTTAATAACAACAATGCTATGGTGACTAACATTTGTTTTAAATGAATAATTTGAAGTTAGGCAAGAAAGCACATGAGGATGTGAAACCCACCCCTATTTTGGTTGTAAGGCGACCAAGGAATCAAATCTGAACGGTAAGGACCTTTCTAGAACTATTAATAAGTGACACAAAGGAGTATAGAGTTGTACTAGTTCTTAGTATATTATGGGGAATATGAGTTAGTAGCTTGAACTAAGTACATCATGAGTAAAAAGATACTAAGTTGTTAGGATAATAGCATGGATCGCTACTGGAACTTGAACCAGCCCGGAATAAGGTCTAAAGGCTCAATTAGTCTCGGTTAGTATTACATACTACCTACAATTTTGGTTCCCTGATCCAGGACTAGGGGGGCTCTTTTAGTCCTAGATTCACAGTTCCGGTTGAAAAACCGGGACTAATGAGATTTTCCAACCTTAATTGATACCTAAAGTTTTGGTGCATTTGTATCTTTGGCACTAGAAGTATATGCCATGAGTTTCTCTACCATTACTGCAACATAACCCTGGCTTTGATTTATCTCTAAAAATCTTGACATGGAAAGACCAGGTCACCGGAGGGGGAGCAGACAGGAGATCAAGATTGAGCAAGAAGGCACCAAGCAGCTGATGTCACGTACTCCCTCTGTCCCTTAATATCTGTCTCTAGAAAACCGTGTTTCTCTCACAAACACGCTTCCCGGACGACATATATAAATGGACGGAGGGAGTACGGGGGTATGAAGTATGATCAGGCACCAGCTAGTAGCATGTTACTTCACCAAGAATCTTTCCATCTTATTAGTGAAAAGGAGAGGTCAAGCGCAGCTAAACACATAGGAAAAAAAAATGACCAAGAGAGACGACATGCCGGGAACAACACCACCGCGCGCGGCTGTAGCCTGTAACTTCATTGTACAGTCCCTACTACGTGACGCTTGCTACTGCTTGTAGATGAAACAACTCGCTGTCGTCCTGAGTCCTGACTGCTCCTGCCTGCAGAGAGAGGCCGTCGACACTGATCAGTAAAAACCTAAAAAAAATCTGTCCAGCTCCAAGAAACGTCGCAAGCATGCAAGGACGACTGATGAAGAACAAGAAAAAGATCACGCATCTGCATGTGATATGTATGATGCGTCTGCACACCCTTGGTACGGATCTCCTTCTCCCTCCTCGCATCGGTTGGTCCCTGTCTATTCGGACCGAGTATTCCCTCCCAGGCGGCCAGGCAGCTGTCGTCCTGTGCGTGTAACAGCGGCAGCTACCAACAGCAGCGCACAGCTGCTTCCTCTTTACTCTGACTTGACATGGGAACAAAGCCAGCCACCAGCCACACACGCATATCATTCACTCCTGTATACCTTTCCTCCTCTCTTCATCCATCGTCTCTCCTAATCCAACCCCAAATATCTATCTTTCTCCACCATTTATCTACCTGAGTTCATCCCCTCTCCTTCCCGTCGTCCGATCCATTGCTAGCTTAGCTTTTAGCCTTAGCTAGGGTTTCTTGAGTCGTCTTGGCCTCAGCTTTCTTCTGTCTTTTGATTATTGATTGACACAGTATAGAAATAAAGAAGCCAGCCAAACCATGGATAGCTTCGGGGATCTTGGCAGAGGTGGCAGCAGTTCCTCCAAGGCGGCTGCTTCCTTCTTGCAGCTTCCGCTCCTCCCGGCATCAACGTCGTCAGCACAACAGGTGTTTCCGCCGCCAGACGGGCATCACCACAGCTCACGCATCGCGTTGCAACAGTTACTGTCCGATCCGCCGGCAGCGCAGCAGCATAGCCATCAGAAGGACGTGGCGGCAATAGTGCAGGGAGAGATGTCGCCGGCGGCGGATGGGGATGCCGACACCATCAAGGGCAAGATCATGTCGCACCCCCAGTACTCGGCTCTCCTCGCCGCCTACTTGGACTGCCAAAAGGTTAGTACTTAGTACAGGCATGCATCCATATGCACAGGGCTTACTTGTTTAATCAGGAACTCAGGATACATATAAAATTAATTTTTTAATTACTACGTATATGTCATGGATTCGATTGCATAGGTCGGCGCGCCGCCGGATGTGTCGGGTAGGCTATCGGCCATGGCGGCGAAGCTGGACGCACAGCCGGGGCCAAGCCGGTGGCGCGAGCCGACGACGCGGGCTGACCCGGAGCTCGACCAGTTCATGGTACCTACGGTGCTTTGATGCATCGCTTGCATGTGATACTTCGTCTTCGTCCATATATGCACGGTATCCATCTCAAATAATCAGCTGCTTGCCACTCTGAATGATGCAGGAGGCCTACTGCAACATGCTGGTGAAGTTCCAGGAGGAGATGGCGCGGCCGATCCAGGAGGCAACGGAGTTCTTCAAGAGCGTGGAGAGGCAGCTGCAGCTCGGCTCGATCTCCGGTACGGTAACTATACTATTTCTACATGGTTCGTTTCAGACAGGAAGCTTACCACATCGGGAAATGCTGTTTGGTTTTTTACCCGACGGAACTGAGCCAGCTTTTTCCCCATCTTTGGATTCGGTCGTGCTGCTGATACGGCAACACCATACATCCGTTAATTAGTTTTGCTGCTTTAATTTGTTTATTATTCGGGGAGAGGGGATAAGGTTTGCATGCATTAGTCCACTTGTTTGATGATTGAGGCATAATAGAGAGTACTTATCAGTAGTATAGTGAGCATCACGAGGCCACTGTTAGCTCCAGGTTTCATGGCTCTCCACCTCTCGTTTATTAGCATTGTATAATAGTGCAATATTTGGAGACATGATGTGCCATGGAATAACGTAACGCCTGGAGCACAATTTTCAATTTTGGAGATCCTCTTCAGCTACACATGCACTGTTACTGATGACGAACCACATCAGATCAGAGTTGCTAGTGTTTCTCTATATATTCAGCTAGCCATCACTGCTTCTTTTTCAGTGTCTGTTGTACTCCTATATATATACCTTTGTGTGTAGCTAGTAAGAATGAAAGAGATTCATATATATAACATCGTCGATCTTTTTTCAAAAAAACATTGTTTGGCCTTCGTGGCTCTAGATTTTTACTTTTCCTTATCTGGGAATATACAACTAACCAAAAAGTACAGTACCTAATAATAAGCTCGTTTAGTGGGCATATACGTACAGTTAGCGGTTGGAAATTGGGCCGCACGTGTGGCGGTGGATGAGCGGTGCAAATTGTTGTTTGTGTCTCCGCGAGTATTATGGGTCGCCAAATAAATGGCAGCTTCAGTACTGTTTGAGATAGATAAATGTGCTGTTGCTACACTGTTTGCTTTGTCTCTTGATCTACTCCTACAGTAGGGTAAAAGGATCCAAACGATGACACACTTGATGAGTACCTGTCGTCATATATATGGTTGCTTGCGTCCTTCCTATGGTCATATTTTTGTAGCGCCGCTGTTTCTTGATGTGTGTCAATAACCATATATATGCTCATGTAGTACTATATAGTGATACATATAATAACAGTTATAGTAATAGTAATAAAAGGAACCTAGGTTAATTACACGAAGATATAATGATAAGTTGATTTATCTCGTATTATAGTTTCCTACTATTCTGGAACAGTTATGTTTGATATATACATCATGAAACATAAATTATTTGTAAAGTTCATTCAAAATGACATTTTTTGTGACCATATAGTGTTTACATGATAAAACAGTGGTAAGTTATGCATTAGAAAAAGAATCCTGTTCGATTTGTTTGTACTTCGGAGGATTATATACATTTGTTTGCAACTGCCCGCACTCTGAGACATATGCATGGTTTTATGCTTGCCTATAGATAATTTCTTGAAATATATGGCTTTGTTTTAGTGTGTACGTAGTATCATGCATGTTAACTGGAGCACTTTTTGTTGTATCTTCATGTTTTTTGGATGATTCTAAACTTTTGTTAATTAGTCTGACGAGATTAGAGATAAGAAAAATCTCGCATGCACATAATTTAGCAGTTCTCATATCCACACAGAGCAAAATGTCACAATAAAACAGTCAAAAATAGTACTTTTCTCTCACAATAAAATCCCATTAATTGCTACTATACAATCACGTGTTCTCTACAATGTATTACAAGTTTACAGATCTCAATTCCCATTAATTGCTTGCACTCCCGAATCAAATAAGGAAAACTACATTATGCTCTTGCATGCTGCTGGAAACTGAATGGCAATTGGACCATGGCTACATGATAGATGCCCAAACATTCGTCAGAGCATATGCACATATCCAACATCGCCTTCCTGCTGAATTTATTATCTGCATACATGTCGGGGTACGGTATCTACTAGCTAGTCTTCTTCCCACCGATTTTTATTTGGTGAAGAAGCATACTATATTCTCTGACTGTATGGTTAGATTAATCTGCACTCGTTGGAAGCATATGGATGAAACAGAATAGTTTGTGAGACTGTTCTCTTGCGTATGATTGCTTGGTCCACAGTGATGGCTTGTAATAAGAGAAAAAACACCTTGAATCAATGAACTGTATTTTTACAACGATGGCGCACCTGATGACCCTACCAAAGGATGTGTGCACTTCCTTTATACAATAATAACTAGAAGGATACACGTGCATTATGCATATTCATGAGCTGGACCTGTGTTATTGTATACGTTCGAATCAAAACTTGGGCAAGCTACTGGTACAATCCAATAAGAAAACTAATGGAGTAACCAGACCATATTTTGATAGACTAAAAATATTAATTACACCTCACATTGATGGTGTGGACAGTTTTAGCCATTGGTGGGGGATGAAGTAGATTTTTTGCATTAAGAGATTGAAGGCGGCTAGTGGGAGATGTTGTGGCATTGATGGGGAATAATGACATAGATAGATTGCATGTCGAGATTGAAAGTTAGTGTGGTTTGCTTTTATAATAGAGATAAATGTAGATGTATATATAGAGTATAGGATAAAATATAAAATTGAAACTAGTAATTATACTTATTAGTGAGGATGATGTGGACAGTTTGAGCACTTTGTGGGGGACGAAGTGGATTTCTTGCATGAAGATCAAGATTGAAAGATAGTGGGAGAGAATGTGGTATTTAATAGAAAATCAAACTGATAGCTTGCATGTTTAGATTGAAAGTCAGTAGAATTTGCTTTTAAGGATGCCAAGTAAAAATGATAAGGAGCATGTAAATTTAGTTGTTATCATTATTAAGGACCCAACTAGTGATGTTAAAACCACTACATATCATGTAAAATCTTTCATAGGCTAATGATTTATCCATATATTGGCTAATAATTGTTGACAGGTGAATTGCTATGAATTAACCCTCATCCTAAAAGCATTATTTGAAACAAAAAAATCAAAGTGTTAATCAATATTTAATGTTTTGCTATTAACATGGTACGAGTACCACTACCTTATGGAAGTGGGAGAATGTAAATAACACTAATGTTGGATTATTTATAAGTCTCATAGGTTATTTATATGAAGTACATTGCAAGTTGGCTTGATCTCAAGAAGCAAGTTTAGAGATAGAATCCTATCCTACTATATCAATGGGATCCATCCAAATCCATGCCATATACTCTATCATTCCTTACTCCCTCATTGTCATAACGTGAGTAAGAGCATCTCCAATGGTTTTGCATATTTTAATTGGCAAAATTGAGAGTTTGCCAAGTCCCAAATAAATATGGCAAAGATAAAACGAGTCAATCTCCAACGGTTTGACAAAATTGACTTGGCAATTAACAAAATTGTGGAAATTGCGGCAGCGAGAGAAAATGCACGGGTCGAGCGAGGAAAATGCCAAGCGCGATCCGCTAGGCATATATGCCAATCCTTCCTAGGAAATTGCCAAGTTAACAAAAATGCAAAACCTATTTGGCAAACCGTTGGATAGGAGTTTTTTTAGACTTTTTTTGCAAAAACAAGAATGCAAAGCCCATTTGCAAAACCGTTGGAGATGCTCTAACGTGGAATGGAGTGAAAACCGACAAGTAGATGATGATAATAGCCCTTTTGATGACAATGTAGTCGAGAGCGGTGTGTTGTGCACATTGCCATGGAGGAGAGACTTGCAGGTCCAAGGTACAAAATTAGTGTAATATGGTCGAACCCTTTGACTAGCAGTGGCAATGATCTCGATGGGACAACTGTGTAGCTCAAATCAAGAGGACTAGCAGCATGAAAGCATGACTACTTCCCTAGTTAGGCAGCTATCTTGTTAATAACAGTTCATAGTCGTGGATGATAGACCAGCAACAATGATCTAATGTGACTATAGTCGAGTAGATGGGCTCTCGAGTTGGTACAAAGGTTGTAGCCTTGTTGATGAGTGTCAAGCCATGTCAATGTTGAGAGGGGGACCAAAAATGCAAGCATTAATGATTAGTAGTGTGATGCAACCCAATATGTGGTTGAGAAAATAGAGAACACTCATCTAAAAACGATTAGGAAAAACTCTAGGTCGAACAATAGTCAACATGGACACTAAACTATGGGTTGCATACCTGGGAGAGTGATTTGATCATCTTTCGAGGGCTACTGCGGCGAAAGCTATTGATGCAGTGTCTTTGGAACATCGCCGCTTCTATACCATGTGAGGATATGAACATTGCAAATATTAGATGATTTGTATCAAATACTGGATGATTTGTGTCGGTGTTATGACCCGGGGGGTCAAGACCACCGACTAGTAAATTTGTATATTGCGTGCTCCCTCTCCCAGACGTGATGCAAGAAGAACACAAGATTTATCCTGGTTCGGGCACAGAAGGCCCTACGTCCAGCGGGGGAGGATGGATTGTATTATCTTGTACCGAAGTGCTCGTACAGGGGGGGGGGTACAAGCAGGTTTACACGGGGGTGCTCAGGATGAGCTGAGGCCTAAGGCTAGCAGGGCTATCCTAGGTGGTCGGTTGATTGCTTGAGAGGTCGATCAAGCAATCGGGTGAGTGGTGTATGCGGGTCAGAGCGTAGACGAATGTGGGTTCGTATTGTCGATACGAATGCGAGCCCCTTTTTGTCTGTCTCTGAGAGTCCCCTTTCTTCTATCCCGGCGTCCCCTTTTATAGATCAAGGGGAGGTACGGGAGTACAGAATCCTAAACTGTGGCGGCATGGGCGACGCCTCCGCGGCGCCATGCTTGTGGTGGGACGTCGATCGCTGTAGCGGCGTGGCCTTCCCGTCCTTCCGATGTTTTGGAGTATGGTGATGGCGGACTGGACGTGGCCGCACGTCATGGCGCAGCGCGGTCGGCCTTTTGTAGACGGGTACGAGTCCCACAGTTGACGCGGGACGGATTGAACGGGAGCCATGCCAGAGTGGTTGGGGACGGTGGTCGAGCCCCCCGGTCGAGGGGGGGGTCGAGGCCGGCGTGACCCTGTCGTATTCCTGAAGACACAATCGAGGGCTGCCCTGTTCATGGCTCGAGGGGGTGCCTCTGGAGTCAGTACCTGCAACGTGGCTACAACGGCAGCACAGTTGACGGAGATCCAGGGCATGGGCGGTGAGCTGATGGATTTGACCGCGGTAGTGGGCGTCCATGGCGTTAGGCGGGGGTAGGTAGGCGCATCGGATCCCCTTTAACCCATACCGGGAGCAGGGAAATCGGTCGAGCTTCCTTCTTAGGGGTCGTTCGTTCGACCCCCTGTCCGTCATTCGAGGGGTCGAGGCGGAGGCGGAGGCGGAAGGGTCATTCGTTCGACCCCTGTCCGTAAGTCGAGGCAGGGGCGGGGGTCGTTCGTTTGGCCCCAGTCCGTCTGTTTTTCCAGTAATGGGCCGGCCCACGACTGGTTGCTGTCGCCGGTGAGGGAGGCCTTTGCGTGATGGGCCCTTCTCCATTGACTTGAACGGCGGATCGGATCCTGTCTTAAAAATGGTTGCTATGTTGAGCGTTAGTTTATCGCAGGTTTAGGGTACCCCTTACCTTTGTACCCGACAATTTGTATTAAGTCCATAGGAAGTTTATATAGAGTACACAGTTGCTCGAAGACAAGTGTTTAAATTGATCTCTCTAAATTGATCTCTCACTTTAATACACACCTTAACGAAAAGTAAACCACATTATTGGATTAGGGCATCAATATATATATATATATATGCATCACAAAACACAACATAGCCACACCACTACCTTGCACCATTGCCACTTCCAAGCAAAGAGATCAACACATGCCAAACTACACATAGTGTTGTGGCCTTCATACTACAAAATCGTCATCAAACTATAGGAAACCAACATGTCGATGAGGATTCATTAGCGCTTGTGTCATGATTGGCAATATATCTTGACTGATATAACCACTGCTTTGCATGGCTAACCACCATGGTCTGCTATAAAGAGTAGTCATCGCAGCATCATTGTCGCTTGTGCATCTATCTATAGTGTCCTCTGAACTAAACCGTGCCATGTAGGTCTAGCTATTGTAGAATGCTACAAGCCTCCGAGCTAGTATGCATTGGCTTCCTTTGGACACCACCAAGTCGCCACATCCTCTAAGGTTAGCAAGGCTACTAACATAGTTGCATTGACACATAATTATCAACCACTAGTTGTGGCTCTATATCTATAGAAGTCAAGAAGAAGCAGACGACACCGTGCTGAATAAAGCCACCTTCACCATGTCGTTGTAGCACCGCAGACACGCAGACTGCCGAAGCACTACACGAGATCCTAGCACCTGTAGTTTGCCTTGTCCTTACTATCTTTATAACAAGGCATGTGTACACGCCTCACCATATCCACTACTAGACTCCAAACATATCACTCTTTGCCTTCAAAACACAACACATGGTGGCCTTGCTGCATCCACCACAAGATTCCACACCAAGGATACTAACGTTGCCTTGCCCTTGCCATGACGGACACACAGTGCCACCCCACGTCCCTAGGAACTTTCTTCCGCATTGTCGCCACCGAGAACTTGGTTGCACCACACACATTCCCTACTAAACCATGCCCACAATGATGGATGGCCTCCTTGAAGTTGTCACCTTCAACTAGTGATCTGTAGGAAACATGATACCACCACCACTTGATTAAAAATATGTATCCACATAAAATTTGTGTTTATTATCTAATAGGAATGGCATAAATGCAAAGAGTTTAGCTTCATAGGGGGTTTAGATTACCATCATAGCATTTTATATTTGAATGCACATCTTCTAACAAGGACACCAAAATTAAGTTGTTGGGTTAGAGGAAATTTAACTAACTTCCATTTCAATTGTATAATGTAACTCTAGATCAGATATCTATTCATGTTTCAAGCGATTGAAATCGTATAGTCATCAAAGATAAACACAATGGGTGAGGTTGGTTTGCAATTTAGGATTTGTCCTTGATTAGTTTTCATTTTTATTCCACCATTGTAACCCTAAAGAGTTTATACTTCATACCAATTATTTGTTCTCTAATTGATTTACAAGATTCAAACATCTAAATTAAAATGAGGATGCTCCTTATGTTTGGGGCCCGCAATGCATCTATCTTAGTATCCTTACATGTGGACTTTCTTTTTAAGGTTCTCTTCCTTGCAGAGAGTATGCTTAGTTGAAGCCCTTGAGACTTGGGAGCTCTGCTAGGTAGCTGCATTCGATCCAATCAAGTGCGTGTCCCAGGCAAGTTTCCAGGGTGGAACTAGGGATAAATCGGTTTCAAACACCTAGCCTTGATACGTGTCTCATGGAGAGCTTTGCTAGGTAGCTGCATTCGATCCAATCAAGTGCTTGTCCCAGGCAATAGGGATGCAAAGCGGTATCCCACGAGCCCACATATAGGTTTAATTTTACGGATTTCCACTTGAACCCACAAAAATTAAGTCTATATGTGGGTTCGCAGGCTAGACCACTTGCATCCCTACCAGGCATGTTTCCAGGGTGGAACTAGAGATAAATCGGTTTCAAACACCTGACCTTGATGCCTGGCTCATGGAGTTTCTAAGGGTGGGAAACAAATAAGCCCAGAGTGCCCTGTTCAAAGTTAAAACACGGTGTCATAGGCGCTAGAGCTGAAACAATCCTATTCCTAGTGGTATTATTTCGTGTAGTACGTGTGTGGGCTAGTTGGCCTATAGGGTCCGACCTACTGTATGTGCATGAGCAGTACTTGGTCAGAGTAGGACTGTTCATTCGTACCATCACACCTATCTAAACGGGCAGAATTAATTGGAGCTTTTTGGATTGTAATTCGGGTGGCCCTTTAATTTGGTTACCACACAAACTTTGTCAGAAATGGTCTAGCTAATCTTTATCTTTGGAACCAATAATTAAAGTGTGACAAGCAAACTTTAACCAACTTTGTTGGTTTGCTGATGATGATTATCTCTTGAGACCTGCAGACAGTAGTAACTGTGAGGTGGCCGGGTCGTCCGAGGATGAGCAGGACGCGAGCTGCCCTGAAGACATCGATCCCTGCGCCGAGGACAAGGAGCTCAAGTACCAGCTTCTGAGGAAGTACGGCGGCTACCTGGGCGGCCTTCGTCAGGAGTTCTCCAAGAGGAAGAAGAAAGGGAAGCTCCCCAAGGAGGCGAGGCAGAAGCTGTTGTACTGGTGGGAGCTGCACTACAAGTGGCCCTATCCTTCTGTAAGACCACCCCTATATCCATCCATGCATGCATTACCAAATTCAAGCTCTCTAGCTTCTTCCGACTCGCATGTGTTGTGTGTTGCAACTACGTAGTACTGTGTTGCAAAAAGGTGGATATATAAGCTTTTGATGCATGCCTGTACTCTTATCATCAGGAGACGGAGAAGATGGCGCTGGCAGAGACGACGGGGCTGGACCAGAAGCAGATCAATAACTGGTTCATCAACCAGCGGAAGCGGCACTGGAAGCCGGCGGCGGAGGACATGCCGTTCGCGGTAATGGAGGGCGGGTTCCACGTCCCGCAGGGCACCGCGGCACTGTACATGGACAGGCCGCCGCCGTTCATGGCGGACGGCGGCATGTACCGGCTGGGGTCGTGAGGGGCCGACGTGTCCCATGCGAGTGCTCGATCTGATCGACGTACGGTACAGAAGAGTTGCCGGCCGGCGGTGCATGTTTAGTTTGGGTTACCGTACGTGGAGGGTGAACTCCGATCCATCCATGGTAAAGGTAAACCATGGTGATTGTCGATGTAGTAGTGATTGAACCTGACGGTGGCCATTGCTGCTTTATTCGGCCGTAAATATACAGTTTCGGTTTGACACTACGTTTTGGTGGCTCGATCTGTAGTAATTCTGCAAAACAGGCATGATTTTTCCTTTTTTTTTTATATATAAAGACGGTTGATAATAAACCTCTATGCATTGCATTGCTATATATTCTCTCTCTTTAAAAAAAAAACAAGCATATTGGTATATTCTCAGCTAGCTTGTGCCCTGCTGGTAAACTAGAGGAGACAGGGATCGAACTGTACGTTTGTACGTAGCTGTTTAGTCTGTTACCCAGATGAGATCCAGATCGATGAACCGACCATTTCTTTGCGCAGCACAGGTGCAATGCCATTCTACGGTTCTACCTGCTGCACTCCTACTACACGTGTTGGGAAAAGCCTTCTCCAAACAAGATGTAAAACTGCGCGTAGGAGGGAGACCTTCGGCGAAACCTCCGAGGTGCTGGAGGGCCTCAGCCGGAGGCCTTCGTGCTGAACGGGGCAGGGGACCTTCGCGGATGCTGAAGGGCCCACGCGGGTGCTGGCGGCGGAAGACGACAGTTGATGCAAACTCTAGAAATCAGGGATGTTGTCTCTCTCTTTTATTACGGTGGGTAGTGACCCCCTTTTATAGTGCACAGTACATGAGGTGATTTCCGTTACATAAATACCCTTCTACCTGCTCCTGAATATTCCGGGGGCCTTTCTAAGTCTTCCAGGGGTCTTTTGGGGACACCGCACTTGTTGGAAAACCCGCCAGACCATCGGGGAGTCTGATGGAGGCCCAGCTAACTCGGCCCGTTACGCCATTGCGGCCGCCTTTCTCCGGGATGCTCCCCGACCTCCCGGCTATGCGGCGAAGGCTCCGCAGCACCGGCCTCCTCGTGTCTCCGGCTTGAAGACGCGGTCGAGTGTAGGTCGAGGATCTTCGCTCGAGATGAACCTGGACCTCCGGTCTCGAAGATCCTGCGCACACAAAACATCATGCCTTTTGGGGTTGTGTGAACATCCGCGGACACTCGACGATCTTCACCGTCTGTCTGGCTTTGAAAGTAAATCGCCTTGCTAGTCAAAACGCGAACTGGGCAGGAGGGGCCTTCGTTGCGACCAGCTCCGACCCGACAGGGGACCTTCTCGATCTCTGTCCCAACAGTTTCCCCCTTTGAGGGGTTGGCCCGACATTCGCAGGGTGCGGCCCTCAAAACAGCATACAAGAGTCGTGAAGGTTTGTTTTTCCCTGTTGGGCCTCCTTCCCCCTCGCGTCGCGTTGTGTCGGGTTCTGATTGGTTGCGGACCCTAAGCTTTTTATGATGTGACGCGCCCTTTGGTTTCCTTGGGCGATGTGATCGAGGCGGTGGCTCCCCCCTATATAAGGGGGGTTGGGGTATGCGCGAGCCCCTGCCTCTCGCGTCGCTTTCACTGGCTTTCGCTTTCCAAGCTTGCATTTGCTCCCGCTCTTGCTCTCTACTTTGTTTTGCTCTGCCTTCGGTTGTGGCTTCGTTTGGCCATTCCACTTCTCGTTGGTCTTCGTTCTCCGACCCTTACTCCACTCTTGTCGGTGTTTGGGCCTCTGGTTGGTCGAAGGTCTTCGAGGAGTGTATGCTTGCTTGCGTTAAGGCTCAATCTCTGGAAGAGGAATTAGATCTGGAGGAAAGCTTGAGCAGCGTGGAGGTTTCTGTTGGGGACTTGATCAATATTGAGGAAGCTTCTCCGATGGCTGGGAAAACTTATGAGATCGGAGCTTCGCTCATGACTCTGAGGATGATCGAAGAGCTTCTCAAGGATGGTGCTTTCCCTGCTGACAAGTACCGTCTTCCGAAGGTGTGAGTCTGCTCCTGCTCCTAAGGGCAACGAAGCGGTTGTCTTCCGTGACTACTTTGTTTGCGGTCTTCGCAACCCTTCGACGACTTTTCTTCGGGACGTGTTGTTGAAGTTTGAGATTCAACTTCACGATCTTACACCGAACGGCGTGCTTGCCTTGAGCCAATTTTGATGGGCTTGCGAGTCGTATGACGCGGAGCCAGATATAGATACTTTTTGCGCGAATTATGAGATCCAACTCCAGCCCAAGAAGAACAAGGAGACCAAGGATGCGATTCAGTTTGGCAGTTGTACCTTCTTTCCTTTCCGGAAACCCAACGAGGTGAGACCGGAGATATCCTTCTGCAAGAAGAATAAGTGGGTCGGAGAGTGTATCCGCCACTGGTTCTATGTTACTTTCCCCGCGACAGAGGATGCTGTCAACCCCTTCGCGTCCATGTTGCGTCCTATGAAGCCGAAGACCCGAGTTTCTCCGTCGAATGAGGTTTCTAATCGGCGGGAGAAGTGTGACAAGGCCTTCGGCTTAGCTTGTCGTTTCTCCGGAGGTCGCGATCTTGTTGAGGAAATGTGTGCCATCACCTACTGGCCTTTGGGTGTTAACCGGCCCAAGTTTTCTATAAAAACAGTGGTTGTTCTAATTTTTGGTGGTCCCGAGGGTGTTCCTTTCCCTGTCTTTGGGAAAGAGCTTGGTGACATCCCTCCGGAGCAATTTGTCCGCGAGATTGAGGCGGAGGCCGTTGCCATCGTTGGTGAGGTGACCGAGAAGGAGTTCTTGGCTCGACGGTCGAGCTCCGGGACTATGCCTCGGCTGAACCGTGTGTTCGAGGAGCTGGGCATTACATATACCGAAAGGTCGGTTCCTGCGAAGATCTCTGCTGCCATTCTCAAGAAAGAGACGGAATCCAAAGAGAAAGAAATGGAAAGAGTGAAGGCTTCTAGTGCCGCTAGTATTTCTGGCGCTGCTGTTGCGCCTGGAAAGGGTAAGGGTGCGCCTGCAGCCGCTGACGCTCCGGCCCCTAGCTTAAAAAAGTGTGCGGCCACGAGCTCTGCCGCTACTGCGGTTGCTGAGTCGAAAAAGAAGAAACATAAGATTTCTGCTCGGAAGCCGGCTGCTGTAGGTCCTGCGGTTGTTCCTTCGAAGCGTAAGGCCCTTGCCAATAGGGCGGAGGTCCCTAGCAAGAAGGCTTGGAAGGCTGCTGCCACCGCGGATCTCCTTAGCCTTGACCTTTCCTCCTCCGAAGGTGGGTCTCCTATCAGCCATTTCGGTCGTCCTGATCCTAAAGTGTTTCGTGACCCTTGGCTTTTCTTTCTGGACGATGACAGTCGGTTTGAACTGTACTTGCCAGGTCCTTCGCCGAAGGATTCTCCGTCTAAGGTTTCTTCCCCGAGGTGGGTCTGCCTGAGTCTGGGCTAGTTGAGGCCACGGCGCCAAGACCCTTGTCCTTGACTACTGCCGAAGCTTCGGCGCAGTCGGCCGATCTGCACGTTGAGATCCCTGCTACCGAAGAGGCTCTGCCAGACGCATTCAGCCCTGTCTCCTCTGATGGTGCTTTGTCTGTGTCGTCGACGCGGCGTTCTGGCAGCATTCGGGAGCAAAGCCCGGAGGTCGCCGGCCCCAAGCCTTTGACCGAGCAGGCCTCCGTTCCCGCTTTGGAGGTGGATATGGGTTCTCCTCAGCGTCGGAGCCCGACGCCTTCAAGGGTTGCTGTAGTGGTTTCATCTCCAGCGAACCGTGCTGGCGAGGAGCTACCGGCGAAGGGTCATGCTACTATTACAGACATGAGCCTTGGTAGGGTTGTCCCTCATGTTTTGGAGTGTTGTACCCACTTTTTGGCAACTCTTTTCTTAGATGTTCTGCTTATTTTTATGCTTGAAGGTTTTCCATTTGAAGCTTTGAAGGCGATCCCTAGGGAGGATCCATTACCCGAAGGGACCGACCTTGCTCAGGTTGGCCTCGATGGCACGGGCCTTCGTCCGATTTTTTCGTCCCGGACTTCGCCTGGTACCAGCGCTCGTGTCGGAGGCAGGTTTCTTCCTTGTTATCTACTGTGTTTTTTTTATACATCAGATATCATTTTTATTTTTTGTTTTTGCAGCTGATGCCTCGTCGGAGACCTTAAGTGGGTGGGCTGAGTCTTTGCGGATCCTTAACCGGGATACCGAAGGTTTTTGTGATTTATTTTTGCATCGCCTCCTTCGCTTTTGGTTTGATCTCTGACGCGTAGTCTTTTGCTTGGTGTAGATCGGATACGTGATCGCCTGAAGGAGGTTGATGTTTATGGACTGCTGCATATGAACTTGGAGCACCAGTGTGTGGTAAGCTCTTTTTTTTAGGTTTCGTTGGCGAAGGTTTCTTGCTGCTGTCTTTTTTATACATTATTTTTGCAGGGCCATCATTTTGGGGCGGCCATGGAGGAGAAGTTGTCTTTGGCTCTTCTTGAGAGCCGTGACGCTCTTTCCTTTGTGAACGTTGAGCTTGGTCGGAAGGAGAGGTGCGTTACCGAGCTAGAGGGGGAGGTGGCTGGCCTTCGTCCCCTTTCTGAGTCTAATGAAGAACTCAGGGGCAAGGTGGATCGGCTGGCGGATGCCCTTGAGAAGGCAATTGATGGTGAAAAAATTGCTCTGGATAAGTTTGAGAAGGCGGCCGACAGCGAGAAGGCTGCTTTAGAGAGGCTTGCGGCAGCGAAGGCCACTGCCGAGGGTCTTCGCAAAGATCTTGATGGCGAGCGATTGTCTGCCGCCGCTCTTAAGGCTCAAGTTGACTTGTTGAACGGGCGACTGGAGGCCGCTAAAGCTGCTAGTTTGTCGGCTATTGCTGTTTACGCGAAGGCGTTGCCTGAGTTCGGTGGGGTGGCTCCTCCGCTACGTGACGATTCTTCGGCCCTTACCGTTTGTAACTGGCTGCGGGCTGAGTTTGGTAGGCTTCCAAGCTTTATTGCGAAGGCTGGCGATTTTGCGGCTCTTACTGGTGTTGCTAACTTCGCGAGGGCTTTGGTTGATGGTGGCTATGAGCACGTGGCTGCCTTGAAGTGTAAGGTTTACCCGCAGCCTATACCGCCATCTACGATGGCGAAGCCCGTCTTCAAGGCTATCATGAACGTCATGTATTATTTCTATGGCAAGTTTGGTCGGGCCGACGCTCGTGATTTGGCGGAGGCTAGGCGTCAGGAGGTTCGCTTTCTATTGTTATTTTCTTTGTTGTTTTGACGTCTTTTCTTAACTGGTTTCCTGATCCTTCGTGTGGTTTACTGTAGGCTTTGGTTAAGGCTGCAGCTGGTTCGAGCGTAGGTGGTGGAGCTGCTGGTAACGTTCCTACTTTTGCAGCTCAAGGCCGCCCGTCGGCCTCTCTAGGTGCCGGGGACGGTGCTGATGCTGGTGCACCTCCGGGGACTGCGAGTGTTGTTGCTGCTGGTGAAACGAACCTCGAAATACCTGTGCCCCCGTTCCAGGAGGTGGGGCATTTTTTCTTAGTTTAGAGTTCGTTGTCGGGCCTGCGTGCCTTCGTAATCTTCCCTGATAGGGGATGGTGTACATAACTTGCTATGTTACTCTGGTGGTTGTTTTTTGTTAATATGATGTTGCTCGTTGATTTTTTTATCTTTGTGCTCGTCCCGCGCAGGTTGCCTTCGACGGCCCTGTGCGGGATGTTATGTCCTTGATGTTGATGCGTGATGGCGTCTATGTCGACGGCGACTTGTGGGAATACTGTAACACCCGGTTTTAAGAACAAAACCAGATATACACTATATGTGAGCCCAGGAAGTCAAATCTCACATATAGTCACAGAACAAGGTAATATCAAAAGACAATACCTAAAATATATAACATATAGGTCAAAGGATAACCTTAAGCAGCAAATAGCGGAACGACCACTCCGATCTTCGGGTGAAGACTCCAACTCCACAGGGACCAACTGACTGGTTGATCACAAGCCTAACTTCCAACTCTTACAACCTGGTACCCATCCGAGATTTTTAAAGGTGATGACAACAAGCGTCAGCTCACCATGCTCAGCAAATATAACATGGGGTTTATGAGGCTAAAAAAAGGATAGACACGGGCTTAACTGCATTAGCTTTTAGTAAGTCACAATTTTAGCAATTGAGTAGCATCAAGTCCTTCATAAGCCCAAATAACCACATGATCAAGTGAACAAGATATAATGCTTATATGAACAAATAACAATAATAAATGGTAAAAATAACAACTAATGAGCTATGCCATAAGAACATCACATAGTAATGAGCCCAAGCCGTTCATAACCGTGAGCACGGCTATCATGACAGTTTTACACTCTGTAGAGGTTGTACATCTTTACCCACAAGTCGTGAATTTCCCTTTTGCCCGAGGTGATCAGCCTCTTAACCCACTACCAAGGTAGGTCGGCAGGGTTCACTACGAGACCTTTCATAGGTTCCACTAATAAGTAGCAACTCGCTATAAGTTTCCTCATTGTGATATAGCAACTCCCCTCCCGGAGGTCACATCCCAAAAACTGTGCACCTCCGCGGCAGAGCAAGTCCCATATCCCCAGAGCCCCTCCTGCGCCCTTTCGGGTAAGCTGCCACAAACTAGTAGAAGCCTAATACTGAGTCAAGCCAGAGCCCATTGGCTTATGGTTGCATTGTTTTCCTGGGTTATCGGATTACAGAAATATCCCTATGAGTGAGAACACAGGTGTGAGTCCCTGATGTTCCACCTATAGTCCACGTTGCTAAAAAGTCATATTTTATTGTCACTGCATATAACATTAGTCAAGTTACAAGATCATGGTTATTCTTTAGGAGCACTAGCTTTGATCTACCCAAATGCAACCCACAAAGGTGACAAGGTACAAGATATCAAATATCTAGGGAATCCTTAGGGTAACAAGGTAGACACATGCATATGTATTAAGTGATATTATAGTGTATAAGTAACAAGGAGGATCCCATGCTATACTTGCCTTAAACTTAGATCCTTCTTCAACTGATTCTCAAGATCAACTTCTTCTTGATCACCAACGTAACACTCACCGATTGGACAAGATCACAACACCACTCAAACACCTGATCAAACATACATAGCATACAAACATATATATTTAGAACAATACACCAATCAATGAAAAGATTTTAAAGAGAAACTACGCGTTGCAACGATCACAAAGTCACGAGGAACATGCTAAACGGAGCTACCATGATCAACATACAACTAACAGAAGATTAGCTTTTAAAAAGAGAACTACGAGCTTTATTGGTTTTAGTTATGAAAAAGGATGGATAAGACCTTTGCGAACACATGGTGGATAAGTACCCATGTAGTTCAGTTTTGTGATGAGTGATTGCCCAACACTTGAGTGTTTCAGTTTGAGTGGCTTACTACTAATCTTTGCGAAAGCAAATGTGTGCCTATCTATCGGCTTGTGGTGTGCAGGTGCTATGCCTAGTGACAGTGGTCAATGGCGTGGAGAAGGTCGAGTAGAGGCTTGCCATGCCGATGGACTGAGAGCGGTAAAGGGCGGAAGCGGTGCTCGGACTGAGGGACCATGGGCGCCGGAGGACTAGCTGTGGTGGCTAGTGCTTGGCACCGACGAGTGCGAGAAGACATGGAGGTAGACCGAGTTGACCGAGTCAAGATGGCGGACGAGCGGGTCGAGCGGAGGCTCATGGGACTCGGAGTCCGACCAGGCGAGGACAAGGTGGCTCGAGTCGAGTGGTTTGGTGGTTTAGGCCTTAAAACCATCGGAGGACGGTTTCTGAGTTTGGGCCTCAAAACTTGGGGTTCGGTAGTTGAGCCCAAAGCTACCAGTGGCGGGTTTCCTGGGTTTGGGCCTCAAAACCCGGGCGGAGCTTCCGAAGAAGCGGGGATGGCACGTGGCGGAATCCTGGAGGTTGCGTCGAGGCGACGGCAACTCATGGCAGGAAGCGGGGCCGTCCATTCAAATCGAGGAAGATATTTTCCGGAGCTTGGACTGCAATGCTTAGGCTAGGTAGTTCACTCATGTATCTAAGGGGGTCTTTGGGAAATAGCCAAAGCCTTGTTAAATAGGGGATGAAGGGGTATCCTCATCCCACCTCTTGAACCCTAATCATTAGCACCACCTCTCTCTCTCTCTAACCTCTCTCTAGTTCATGAGGTCCCTAGGTTGATCTCTCCAACCTTTGTAAGAACTTGTGAATCTTTTGGTGGGAATCAAAGGCCTTACCTTCCGTAAGCCATGGAGGCTTTGATTTCTTGATCGTGTCCCGACTTGTGCTTGTGTTCTTCGCGATTTGCTTTTTGCCCCTCTTTGATTCTGAGTTGAGATCTCTTTGTAGGGAGTAGTTCTTTCAAATCCGTTTGAACCAAGTTGTTCGTACTTGAGAGGAGCTTCTTTGCACTGAAGGATCCATCCCCAAACCTCTCGAGCACGTAGATCGGGAGAAATCTTTGCGGTGTTCTTCCTTCTTGAGTTTCTCCCCAAATCCTTTGTTTCCCTTCAATCCAAACCAAATCGAGTGATGATTTCTTCGGGATAGCTCCTCCATAGCACTAGAAACATGCCTACCAAGTTGGGTTGCTAGTGGAGATCATTTGGTTAGGATTTGGGAAGTTTTGGCGGAGAGACAAACGAGTTTCGCTTTTCCTGCGCTCTGCTCGGGGGCGCCGGATGCTCTGTCGAGAGGCGCCGGACGCTAGGTCGTGCTGACGTCAGCGTCAGTCGCTTGCTCTGTTTGCGCGTCTCAAGTTTGCGTCGGACGCTCCCCATCGTCCGTCGCCTGCCCGCTAGAGCGTCCGTCGGTTTTTGAGTTTGACATGCTCTCTGTGTGATTGCGCCGGACGCTCGCCAGCGTCCGTCGAGGTACCGCCAGACGCGTCCGTCGCCTGGAGGTCCTCTCGGGTTCGGCTCTGTGTTGGCGTCAGGCGCTAAGCGCAGCATCCGTCGCTTGTCTTCTCAGCGTCCGTCGCCTGTCTGTTCTGCCTGTTTTGCCTAGGTTCTTGTCTCTTTTCCCTAGGGGTCGAGAACCTACGTTTTGGGGTTTTCGGTGAGTTTCTCTCCACTGCCGGTGAGCTCTCAATTGTTTGATTTCGTCTAAATTTGGTTTTTGGGGAGAGTGGCCCGAATATTTCGAGAGAAATTTGAGGCTCCCATTCACCCCCACCCCTCTGGTCGCCGTTCTTGGTCCTTCAACCTTCGATATATTACTCCACGACGGCTTAGTTTTTGGATAGAAGTGAGCTCTGGGCTCGTTACATACACATTGCATTGCTTTACAATTGGCACGAAGGCCTTTCTAATTTCTATATTCTAAGGGCTCGGCTACTTCTTGCTCCCGATCTTGGACGCCTTCGCCCGACTTCTCCACACCGTGCAGCGGGACGCGCATGCCGGTCTCCGACCCAGGTTTGATCTCAACCTGGGAGTTGTTGAAGTGTTTTGGGCTTCGCCATATTTGTCGCTCGAAGACTTGCTTCGGGCATCTTTTGGTCTTGTTGGCTTGGTGTCTGACCATGGGTGCCTTCATCTTTTTCCCCACCACTTCTGATGAAGAAGCCGTGCAGCGGGATGCGTGCTGACCTTTGTGGCTTCTTTCGCCTCGACGTGGCTGGTGGTGTGGTGGGCTGGTCTTCGCGGCTTCTGACGCTCGAAGACCTGCTTCGGGCTGTCAAGCGAAGACTTGGCGCCTATGGATGGTGTAGTGGGGGGCATTTTCGCTATGATCGTGTCCCTTGAACCGGTGTGAGGGGAGATTACGAGCCTTCGCGCGGTAATCTCCCAACGCTGGTTCCGCTGCCTGATTGCAGACAAGCGGAGGCCGGTTCTTAACAGGAGGTGCCCCCCTTCTTACAAGTCTTCGCACGGTATTCGTGGGATTTAGTCCCTCTTTCTGTGTTCTAAGGAAACGTCTACTTCCATGGCTGTTTTTCGGGATCTACTCTCGGCTTTTGTCTTTGCTTTGTGGGATGAAGGTCTGAGCTGCTTACTTAGCTACCTCTTTTGTGTTTTCGGTTTGGTGCCCTTGGCTTTGATGTTGGTATGGGGTTCAGACTTGTTCCTTTAGGCTGCCGGTTTTGCTGCCTTTTATAGTGCTCTGGATTCGAGCTTTTACTGCGGAGAGCTGTTGGGGAGTAGTAGTTGTTAGGTGGGCGTTTAGCCTTAACTATTGAGCCGAGTTATTACATCCTTCGCATTTAATGCTGGGACCCCCTTCTGCCTGCGTCTTTGCAAGGCTTTTGAAGGGTTCTGACATTGGCCTTACTTAGCCATGTGTCTCGGGGCCTGACTTGTCAGGAATTTTTCCGAGTTTGAACGTCTCATGGGTGCGGAGGTTATGCGCTTGTTCAGTCTTTTGCCTCGGTGCCCAATTTGTTGGGACTTTTCCGAGTTTCAAACGCCTCTAGGGCGCGGAGGTCGGACCGCTATTTCAGCTTCTAGCTGGGAGTAGCGGAGGTCCTCTATGCGTATTAGTTTGTTGAATGGTGTGACCTCATTGCTGGCCACTTTCGATGTTTCTGCTTTTGAATTTTTCGGGGATAACCTCTTTATAATTTCAGAGGGTTTTTACAAAGGTGTCGCCTCGTTAAAAACCTCACGCCCTTGATTTAGGGTTCTCGTGTGAGGAAAAGAGTATGGCGCCTTGGGAAGCAAGTATGAAAGTAAAATGCAGAAAAGGTAAATCTACCTACAAGCCGACCTTCGCTTATATTTCCACGACGGTCATTTTTACATCAGACGTAGAATCTCTTTAGGTTGCTGGAGTTCCAAGTGTGCGTGCTTGTTCTTCCTTCGTTGTCTGTTAGCAGAAAAACCTCTGGTCGACCCGCAGCCTTTGCGATGAAAGGTCCTTCCCATTTGGGTTGTAGCTTTCCGACTGTTTCTGCGTTTGGCTTTCTTCGGAGAACGAGATCTCCGTCTTTGATGTTTTTGCGTATCACCTTGTTGTCTCTCCATCCTTTTGTTTGTTTCTGATACTTTGCTATATTCTATACCGCTTCTAGTCTTGTTCCTTCTATTGCTTCCTTGGAGTACTCTTCGTCCAAGGCCATCGCGTGCTTTGTTACTCCCAGACTCTGGAGGTTTGCTTCTTCAGGTAGCATGGCCACTTCGCCATAGAGTCACTTGAATGGGGTGAAGCCAGTTGCTCTTGATATTGTTGTGTTGTGGGACCGCACAACCCTTGGGAGTTCCTCTATCCATTTTCCTTTGCGAAGGTTGAACAAGATCTTTGCGATGGCGGAGAAGATGATCCTGTTTGATCTTTCCACAACCCCATTGGATTCTGGGTGGTAGACTGAAACAAAGGCTACCTGTGTTCCGATGCTTTTGCAGCATTGCTTGAACAGGTCTGAGACAAACTGTTTGTCGTTGTCTACTGTCAGTGTTCTTGGCACGCCAAATCTGCAGATAATGTTTTGCCAAAAGAATTTCCTTACTGTTTCGGAGGTTATCCTTGCCAGTGGCCTTGCCTCTATCCATCTTGTGAAGTATTCGACAGCGACTACCGCGAATTTGTTTCCCCCTTGCGAAGGTGGTAGAGGTCCTACGAGATTCATGCCCCATCGTTGTAGCGACCATGTTGCCGGTATGAGCTGAATGCTTGCTGATGGTAGCCGTTGATGCGGTGCGAGGTGTTGACAGGCCTCGCATGACTTTGTTGTCTCTTCCGCATCTTGTATGTGAGTTGGCCAATAGAAACCTTGGCGGATTGCCTTCGCAGATAGGGCCCGAGGGCCTATGTGAGATCCGCAGATCCCCGCGTGTATTTCTTTCAGGAGATTCTTCCCGTCTTCGCTTGAGACACACTTCAGTAGTGGTTGTACCACTCCTTTCTTGTACAGGTCTCCATCTATTATGGTGTAGCTTCGCGCCCTGGCGGTGATTGTTGCTCTTGCGGTGTGATCTTGGCCGTCTTCCTCATTGTTCAAATGTTTGCGGATTGGTTCTCTCCAATCTTCTTTGTATAGTGCGAGCACTTGTTTTGCTACTTGTGCTGTCGACGGCTCGGCGAGCTCTTGATAGAACGTTCCTTCTGGCATTGGTGTTCCGTTTGCTGTTGCTTTTGCTAGCTCGTCTGCTTCGATGTTAAACCCTCTCGGTATGTGTTCCACTGAGAATCCTTGGAATTTTCTTTCTACTGTTCTTACGAGGGCGAGGTATTTTGCCAGCTCGGGTTCACGTGCCATGAAGTCTTTCTCAACTTGTCCTGCCACTATTTTGGAGTCTGTTTTGACCCCGAGTCTCTGTGCACTCATACTTTTTGCCTTCGCTAGGGCCATGGCTAAGCCTTCGTATTCTACGATGTTGTTGGTGGACTTGAATAGCAGTTTTGCTGCGTACTTGGTTCGTACCCCTGATGGTGAGATCAAGATTGCGGAGGCCCTGGCTCCTTTCTTTCCCCAGGCTCCGTCGGTGAATGTTGTCCATGATTGGTCATCATTTGTTTTGGATACCGCCTCGTGCGGAGTCCAGTCTGCTACAAAATCTGCTAGAGCTTGTGATTTGATGGTTGTTCTGGGTACATAGCTAATGTTGTACTGTGATAGCTCCGTTGCCCATTTTGCTGTTCTGCCGGAGGCTTCTTTATTCCTAAAGATGTCGTCTAGGGGTTGCGTCGAGGGTACCGTTATCTCGTGGGCTTGGAAGTAGTGCTTGAGCTTTCTTGATGATATAAGGACTGCATATGCAATCTTCTCCACCTCTGAGTAATTTAGCTTCGTCCCTGACAATGCTTCTCAGATGTAATAAATTGGGTATTGATGTTTGACGCCTTCGACTTCTTTCTCTTGAGTTAGCACTGCACTCACTGCGTGTTCTGTAGCTGCTACGTAAAGTAGTAAGGGTGTTTCTAGGGTGGCTGTTATGACAACTAGGTCGCTTGCCAGGTAGGCTTTCAACTGCTGAAATGCCTTCGACTGCTCCTCCCCCATTCGAACTTTTCTGAGCCCCTAAGTACCTTGAAGAATGGTAAGCTTCGCCCTGCTGGTCTGGAGATGAATCTGTTCAATGATGCAATTCTTCCTGTCAGCTTTTGCACTTCTTTTCTAGTTGTGGGTTCAACCATCGCCTTGATTGCTCTTGTCTTGTCCGGGTTGGCCTGTATGCCTTCCGGGCCTATCATGCATCCGAGCATTTTTTCCTTTGCTTACCCCGAAGACACATTTCTTCGGGTTTAGCTTGAGGCCTACTTCCCTTAGACTTGCGAAGGTCTCTCTGAGATCGGCTAGGTGTTCTGCTTCGCTTTTTACTCACGACTATGATGTCGTCAACATAGGCTATGATGTTGCGCTGCAGTTGGGGTCCCAGTACTACCTTGGTCATTCTTGCGAAGGTTGATCCTGCTTTTTTCAGTCCTTCTGGCATTCTGACGAAGCAGTATGTGCCAAAGGGTGTTGTGAAGCTTGTTTTGTCTTCGTCTTCTTTTTTAAGCCAGATTTGGTGGTAACCCGAAAAACAATCCAGCATCGAGAACCTTTTGCATCCTGCTGCTTTGTCGACCGAAGAATCGATTCTTGGTAGAGGAAATGTGTCTTTCTTGCATGCTTTATTTAAGTCCATGAAGTCGATGCACATTCGCATCTTGCCGTTCTTTTTTGGGACGAGTACCACGTTGGATAACCAGTCAGAGTACTTGACTTCTCTGATGACCTTCGCATCTAGCAGCCTTTAGACCTCGGCCTTCGCTGCTAGCACTCTGTCTTCCGACATCTTCCTTTGCCTTTGCTTCTTTGGCTTGCATTGTTCCTTTATATCCAGCGAGTGCTCTATCAGTTGTCTGCTTACTCCGCCTAGGTTAGATGCTGACCAAGCGAAGATGTCTCCGTTTTTGCTAAGGGTGGTGCGGAGTTATTCCTCTTCTTCTGCTGTTAGCTTCGCGCTAATTATGACCTTGCGGTCTGGTACCTCTTCTTGGAGTGGGATGGACTTCGTTTCCTCCTGGCTTCTTAAGTCTGTCTTTCCCCCTGGCATGTCGGGAGGTGTTTCAGTTGCTACTGAATTTACGTTTCTCTGCTCCTTGTGGATGTTCCTTTCTATGTTTCTGGCTTCTTTCTGGCTTGCGCGGATTGTGATTACTCCGTGAAATGCTGACATCTTCATGCATAGGTAGCTCATGTGAATGGCGGCGTTGAACTTCGCTGTGAAGCCTCTGCCGAAGATTGCATTGTATGGATAGTGTAGATCGACAATGTCGAAGGTGACGTATTGAGTTCTAACGTTGTTCTGGTCCCGAAGGAGACTGGTAGGGAAATTTTCCCCAAGTCTTCTATCTTTCGGCCTCCGAATCCTATTAGTGGTGATTCCGACGGCTGGAGTTGTTTTCTGCTCAATTTCATCTGGTCGAAGGTGTTGATAAATAGTATGTCAGCTGAGCTGCCCGTGTCTATCAGTATCCTGCTGATTTCCCAAGCTGCTATGTTTGCTTTGATTACCATCGCATCAGTGTGGGGGTAGCTTTTGAGGCAGAGGTCTTCTTCTAAAAAGGTAATGGGGGTCTTCGACCAATCCGTGTATCGTATTGGGCCCTCGACTGTAACGTTGTTGACCAGCTTGTAGTGGTCTTTCTTTTGCCTTTTGGTTTGGAATTCCATGGCCGAGCCTCCGGCTATGGGTAATATCATCCCGATTGTTGGGAGAGGGTTGTGGGGGTTTAGTTGGTTTTCTGGGAGAGGCTCTGGTTTTGGTGCCATTCCTTGGGCTGTTGGTTGTGTTTGGAGTGGTGGCGGAGGTAATGCCTCATAGTGGCGGTTCTGGCCTTGTGATTGATGAGCTGTTTCGATGAACGTTATGTGGGAGACAGAGGATTCGGTGCAAAGTTGTTTTGCGGTTGGTTAGGTGGGTTTGGTGTTCTCCATGCTGGCAAAAAGTTTGGATAGTATGACGTTGCTATCGTCGAAGGGTGTATTTGCGTTGAGTTCAGGCTTGGGTACACTGGGCAGTACTGCTGCTGTTGTGGCCACGCCTGTGTTGTATGGTTTACCTGCCTTGTTTGGCTCTGATCTTGCGGAGGTTGTTCTTGTCTCGCCTTCATTCTCTGTTGGGTTTCTTTCGCTTCTGGGCAATCTCTTGTTATGTGGCATTTGTTTTCGCTGTGGAAGAAACACCATGGTTTGCGTGTTTTCTGGTCTTGGCCCTTGTTCCAAGGTTTGTTCTGGTCCTGTCTTCGACTATCATTCTTGCTTTGTTGCTAACTGGGCTAGTTTGGCTGGGGTTTCCCTTGAGTCGATTGTTGCTCGTTAGATACGTTAAAGACCTGTGCGGCCTTCGGTTGTTGCCAGCTGTTGTTGTTGTCATTTCTCTGTTGCCTTCGGTTTCCCTGAGGCTAGCTTTGGTTTTGCTGCTTATGCTAGTTCTGTTCTTCTAAACTTCATCTTAGGTCTGTGTCTGATCTGCAATATCTCTCGAACTCATTGTATAGACTATTCATGCTCGTAGGCTTTTCCCATGCCAAGTGTCCTGCGAAGGGTCCTATGCGAAGATCCTTGATTGCGGCTTCGATTGCGACCTCCTCCGGAACATCTGGTGCTTTGGCTTTGAGCTGAATGAACCACTGGAAGTATTCTTTCAAGGGTTCCCCCTGCGCTTGCTTGCACTGAAACAAGTCTGAAAAAGTCAAGGACTCGCTAGCGAAACCTTTGAAGTTTGCAACAATTTTGTCGCGGAGGCCTTATCATGAATATGTTGTACTTGATCGGAGCATGGAGTACCAGGCCAGTGCGTCGCCTTCCGCTGCTATTACAAAGGATTTCGCTAGGACCTCTTCATTTCCTCCTGCGGAGGCTACTGCTGCTTCAAAGCTCATGATGAACTGCCTCGGGCCTGTCTTCCTGTTGAACTTTGGCAGTGCAATAGGTTTGTATGTCAGGGGTCAGGGCGTGTTTTGCAAGCCTTCGGATAATGGTAACTTTGGGTCTGTTCTCCACCTTTGGTGGTTCAGATTGTAGGTATTCAAGTTGAATGTGTTTCTGATTGCTGGTTCGCTGGTCGGAGGTCGCATTTGGTATGGTTCGGTTGTGGGTTGTTGTATTCCTCCGCCCTGGCTTTGTTGCATGCTCTGTATTTCTCCTTGCAAGAGTGCCAGCTGCTAACGCACCTCCGCTGCTTGCTGTGACAGCTGCATTGCTCTCTGATTTGCTTGGTGCGCTGCGGCCAGGCGATCCCTTTCCTCTTGTGCTCTTTGTAACTCTTGCTATAGCTATTGCAGGACTTGCTCCTGTGTTTGTTCATGGGGAGCTTGTTGATCTTCATCATTGTTCTGAGGCGGTTCTTGGGCTGGCGGAGGCTCAACTACAGGTTGAGTGGTTCTCGGAGCCCTATTTCTCGTTCTTTGGGTCGCCTGCCGTTATGGCCGCGGAGGTTCAGCTGTTGCTCGCCGTGTATTTGTTCTGGCTGCTCTTGGCCTCGTGTTGTTTGATGGCTCTGGCACATCATCTTCGAGTGTTCCGTCTGTTGTGGCGTTTGTGCTACGCACATTGCGGCGAGGTCTCTGAGCTTCTTCGTTTAACCCTTCTTCACCTAGCTCTTCTACCATTGCTCGCTTTGATATCATCGTGGGCTTGACTCCGGCCAAGCACGGTGGGTGCCACTGTTGGGAAAAGCCTTCTCCGAACAAAGATGCAAAACTGCGTGTAGGAGGGAGACCTTCGGCGAAACCTCCGAGGTGCTGGAGGGCCTCGGCCGGAGGCCTTCGCGCTGAACGGGGCGGGGGACCTTCGCGGATGCTGAAGGGCCCACGCGGGTGCTGGCGGCGGAAGACGACAGTTGATGCAAACCCTAGAAATCAGGGATGTTGTCTCTCTTTTATTACGGTGGGTAGTGACCCCTTTTATAGTGCACAGTACATGAGGTGATTTCCGTTACATAAATATCCTTCTACCTGCTCTCGAATATTTCGGGGGCCTTTCTAAGTCTTCTAGGGGTCTTCTGGGGACACCGCACTTGTTGGAAAACCCGCCAGGCCGTCGGGGAGTCTGATGGAGGCCCAGCTAACTCGGCCCATTACGCCATTGCGGTCGCCTTTCTCTGGGATGCTCCCCGACCTCCCCGCTGTGCGGCGAAGGCTCCGCAGCACCGGCCTCCTCATGTCTCTGACTTGAAGATGCAGTCGAGTGTAGGTCGAGGATCTTCGCTCGAGATGAACCTGGACCTCCGGTCTCGAAGATCCTGCGCACACAAAACATCATGCCTTTTGGGGTTCTGTGAACATCCACGGACACTCGGCGACCTTCGTCGTCTGTCTGGCTCTGAAAGTAAATCGCCTTGCTAGTCAAAACGTGAACTGGGCAGGAGGGGCCTTCACTACGACCAGTTCCGACCCGACATGGACCTTCGTGATCTCTGTCCCAACAACGTGTCGTTGCTCCTCTGTCCGCGTCCTGTACGTCATCCTGTGCGGCTCACGTGGCGCCCGTCGTTGCGCAAGAGCTGCACGGCCGGTGCCCGTATGTGGGGTTTGGGGTGGTACGCCTGGCCACAAATGGTGCACTGCACCCTTCACAACGCGGCGGGATAGGAACAGGACAAGGCCAGCATGCAGCGCCTCCGTCTGCGCCTGACGATCATGATGACTACCGATCCATGGATGTATCTCGCGTCAGCATGAGCTATTGAGCTGATGTTGAACAACAAACCCAGCCCCAGCCCCCAGGCCGGGGGTGAGTCGCAGTCGCGGCGTTTTATGCCTGCCGCCCGCGCCGCCGCGCGCTACCGGCGGCACTGTGACGTACTCCCTCTGTCCCTTAATGAAGGTCGTTCTAGGATGGAATCGGTGTCCCTAAATATGAGTCGTTTAGACCAGTAGCGCAGTACGTAGTACGCGTAGGTGCAGGGCTGCAGGCTCCTACCACGTGAAGCTGTCTCCCACGACAGCCTTATCTCTTCGTCACTTTCCCCCGCAGCACCACACCACAATCCAATGTTCCTAAAATAAAATCCATCTATCCCCAATCTCGCCAACCCCTTGACCGCATCTGCAACCTCGCCGGTCACCTCATCCGCATCTTCGCCTGTCGCCGCATCCTCGTAGCTGCTGACCCCATCCTCATCGCCGGTCGTCGTCGGTCGAAGAGCCGCCACGGGAGGTGGGAGCAGTTCGTGCGGCGGTCGCTCCATCCGCATCGTCGCCGGTCGCTCCATTCGCATCGTCGCCGGTCGCCGAGCCGCCACGAGAGGCGGAGCAGTTCATGCGGCGGCGCACGACATCCGCGTCCTCCTCCGGCCCGGCCCCTCCCTTGCATCCCGCGCCGGGCCACGGGAGTCGAGAACGCAGGCCCCTCCTCCACGTGAGACTCATCTTGTGCACGGGCAAAGCACAGCTTCCGTGCCTACCCGCCGAGGCTCGCCGCACCTCGTCAACGCTGCCCTCTGCTGTTTTCGTGCCGCCTCCCACAACCGTTTGTGTGTTGCATGCTCTTTTTATCCAAGATGAGCATTAATGACCTGTCCATTCTGAGTGCAGTTGGTGAACCGAGTAGGGGTGTTCGGATCTTTTGGCAGGTTTCTTAATTCTCGAGCCAAAAGCTAGAACGACGTTTATTTAGGGACGGAGGGAGTACACGCCTGCCGCCGTCCGGCCGCAGCCACAGCCCACAGCCTAGTACAATAGTAGTACAAGGCCGGATAGAGGCGTTGGGTCGTTGCCCGGTCCGGCGGCGCGTCATTACAGCGCGGCGGAGTTCGTTGGCCGTCTTTGCCGCGCCGGCCACTATGCGCTACAGTCGTACTCCCTCCGCCCCTAAATAAACGTTGTTCTAGTTTTTGGCTCGAGAATTAAGAAACCTGCCAAAAGATCCTAACACCCTACTCCGTTCACCAACTGCACTCAGAATGGACAGGTCATTAATGCTCATCTTGGTTGAAAAGAGCATGCAACACACAAACGGTTGTGGGAGGCGGCACGAAAACAGCAGAGGGCAGCGTTGACGAGGTGCGGCGAGCCTCTGCGGGTAGGCACGGAAGCTGTGCTTTGCCCGTGCACAAGATGAGTCTCACGTGGAGGAGGGCCCTGCGTTCTCGACTCTCGTGGCCCGGCGCGGGATGCAAGGGAGGGGCCGGGCCGGAGGAGGACGCGGATGTCCTGCGCCACCGCACGAACTGCTCCACCTCTCGTGGCGGCTCGGCGACCGGCGACGATGCGGATGGAGCGACCGGCGACGATGCGGATGGAGCGACCGCCGCACGAACTGCTCCCACCTCCCGTGGCGGCTCTTCGACCGACGATGACCGGCGATGAGGATGGGGTCAGCAGCTACGAAGATGCGGCGACAGGCGAAGATGCGGATGAGGTGACCGGCTGAGGTTGCAGATGCGGTCAAGGGGCTGGCGAGGTTGGGGATAGATGAATTTTATTTTAGGAACATTGGATTGTGGTGTGGTGCTGCGGGGGAAAGTGACGAAGAGATAAGGCTGTCGTGGGAGACAGCTTCACGTGGTAGGAGCCTGCAGCCCTGCACCTACGCGTACTGCGTTCTGCGCTACTGGTCTAAACGACTCATATTTAGAGACACCGATTCCATCCTAGAACGACCTTCGTTAAGGGATAGAGGGAGTACTTTTTAATTCCCACTGTAGATGCGCGGCAGGCCGGCCGGAAGCCACTGTGACAACAACGTTGGAGCTGCAGCATTAACTGCGCCCAAGGCGGCCGGCCGGCCGGCGGCCCCTCGTCCGTCCTGGCCTCCTTGGCCTGGGTGTGCGGTCTGCGGTGTGATCAGGAGTGGAGGAACGGAGACGTATGCCGCGTTGGTCGTCCGTTCCTTGAGCGCCGGATGACCTCGCGGCTGCTGTGTGTCCCCTACTCACAATCTCGGAGTGGTTGTGCCGTAGCCGTAGGAATCGGAAAATACAGCAACTGAGAGTATATATACAGAATTACAGACTGCTAAACATTTAAACAACCCTAGCTAGGCCCATCAGACAACCCATGGTCTCTTGTTTCGGCCTGGCCTAGGCATGGTTGATAAGGCTAATCCATTTATATCAGAGGTGTATTTGTTACTGTATGTATGTTGCGACCCACCAGACATAATTGCCTGCCAGGCAACGGCTACAGGCTGTTGATTTTGGCCGGCTAGCGGTTGAGATCGAGCCTAGCAGAGAACTTGCCTGTGTGACCACTAACCCAAATACCTATAGTTAAGAAACAATAACCCTACGGATAATTATAGGCTCATACCAAATATATCCCTGAAGGGTTAAGACTATATAAAGGAACTTGTACCCATCTATAATGAGAAGAGAATACAAGTTCCACAATATTGGATCTCCTGTGTTCATCTATTGTGTTATTGGGAAGGGAGACGGGAGATCATCTACAACTTCTGCACGTCTCTTTCTTAGGATTGGGAAGGGGAAAACGGATCTGACGATCCGTGTATAAGCCGATTCTTAACACGTTATCAGTAGTTCTTCCAACTGGGTGAGTCGTTCATAATTTGGTTGCCATCAAATCAAGATCTATTTGATTTTCCTAATCATAGATTGATTTTTTGACATGGCTCGGCGTCATCTCGATCTCGCAACATGCTAGCCTTGTTGTCCATCCATGCCTTTACGGCGGCTGGTGTCGGCCATCACCCATCGTCATGGTCTGGAGCCTGCACGAGCAGCCGTGGATCCCATCTACTAGCGCAAGGCTGTGCGGGGAGTTTTGGTGTCCACTCTCCAATGCCACGATCCTCTGGGCTTAATTAGCCATGCATGGCGTTTTCAGATTTTATCTAGATCGATCTAGCACATATGAATAACAGATTGATCCTTTTTTTTACATGATGATCGTGTTCACACGGGTGGCACGTGGCCTTCGTGTGGGCGGCCGGCAACGCTCCCAACCGGGTTCGAGGAGCTCCGATTTGACTAATCAACACACCTTGGAGCCATGTCCGTTGTCAGCCTTTCCCACCACCAGGTGCCTACGCGAGTTGCTGCAGATCCGATGATTTGGTGGCACAGTTGGTCGTTGTGTCTATGCAATGGGGGCGTACAAATGTTTGGCATCGACCGCGTAACCTTCGACAATACCAAACCCCTTACATGGTATGTATCTACTAATCACTGTCTTACGCGGCATATGACGTAAATCAATCGGTATCCTCTATAAGGTATGAATAAATCATATCTCGAAGAATGCATTTAATTTGATAATTAAAGTTGGGTAATTATTAGCCTGTAGCAAACTAATTACCTGCATGATTTATAATTTATGTTTATATTAAATTAGAACCGAGATGTGCACTCGTCGCCAGCAGTCGGCCTTGCCACAAGCACATATGGCTTGATGTTTTTTCTCTACTAATTTAAATCTCGAATATAAAAACACCTGATGTGTTCTACTAGTAATTTTTTTCGGTATGCTATATGAATCACGGTCATGATACTGACATGATAGCTTGTTAGATCTTTGCATGTTATTAGCATTTTCGGTTGTTAAACCGTGTTGCCATGCACGTGTTGTTCAAGTTCTACTAGATCAATTCTGAAGATTAGATGTATATGCGAGTAGATTATTTTTTTTCTCTTGAACAAACATGTTGGACATGCCGGATCGAGCTCTACATAGTTTTTTTTAATTGGCATAGCTCGCACCATGCCTGGAAGGCATATTGCTCTCACTACCGTTGTACTGAAACCACACCGCCCGAAGCGTGATGCCTAAAGCTGTCGTTGTTCGGCTTGTGCTACTCGCATACCATCGTTGAGTGGCCAATATGCACTTGCTCTCCACTACGGTGGTGCAGCCTCGTCGTCGCCTGTTGTGGCAACACTATATTTCCTCGATATTGCTCATATCGTGGTTCAATGCAATCAATCCATCGTGGTGTGGTAATTGCCGTGCCTACGATTGGTGCACGTAAATTTAGATGGTTGTACTGCCATGTAGCTTTTTTATTTGTTTGAAAAGCCCTGAAGGTTTATTGCTTATGAGCTTGAGCATATGACATATATATATTTTTGCTATTATAAAACCAGAAGTTAAATATAATAGCAGAAATATTTATGGTAGTAGTATTTTATGCAAATATTTTATAATTGGACATGATCTGTCTCTTTTAAAGTAATAATTAATTTGAATATTATGCTTTTTTAATCTATAATCTAGAAGCTAAACTTTCTAGGTTTACGTGCTTCCATAAATTTTATGTTAAACTAGTTTTACCTCTTGGAATTTTTTCATATTGATTTGATATTGTCTTTATAATATTCATATGTATGATTATGTTTTCTATGGGTTATATAATCCTGAAGTATTATCGTAAGACCAATATAAATACCCTAGAAAGAAAAGCACGTATGCTTAGAAAACAATGGGAAATAAATGAAACACGTATGATTTAGAAGACCATTTTTTTCTCTCTCTAGCGCTTTCTTTTGCTTTGGTTTATTTACCCGAAGTAACCTGAAAAAAAAACATTGCATAAGACTTGTTGGTATGTTAGACATCTTAATTTGGGATTCATTTTGTAATTTCCCTGGAGGAGAGCTAATACCATGTTGGGTATAATTGTCAAACATGATTATATAGGCTTACAACTCTAGTTGGGTCGACATAAGACCTGAAGTCACCATGTGTGCCCTTGTCTCTATGCTGCAGAACGAGCATGAGGTGTTATCCTATTTTGTGCCTTTAAGCTAATAGATAATACATTCCCTTGGCAACAGGAAGTTGCTATAAAATATGAAATTGATTAATATTCTGAAATTTTTTTTGGTTAGTGCGAAAGCACAATACTTCTTCCCGATGAAAAAAATTCATGTCCTTTCTTGGACTATTGAAGTACTGAAGTGCACATCGAAACTCAGAATTAGAGGTACCCACAGTCTCTGAAATGATAGTGAGCATCATAGCGGGAAACCATTGTATTATCTATTTGTAATGTAAGTCAGCTGATATGGGTGGAGTGACTACTCGATAATATACTATCTAGAGTCTAGTATATGCCACACCACACCCAATTTATTAAGATCTGTCTGTCAACTACCAGAAGATAGAAAGCAGAAAACAAGTATGAATCCCATGTCACAGTATAGCTTGAAGCTAATTTTGATTTTAATCAATTATCGTAGTTATCCTAGCCTCTGAAAGGCCAATTGGATCTTCACAACTACGTATGTCTTAAATGTATTTTTTTTACCTATGAAAGTTGCGCTATCAGTTGAGAGTCTATCCTAGAAGGATATTGGTCATTGTTGCTCTCGATAAGGAGCGGTTTTTTGCATAAGTCAATGACTTTGTATTAAATATTTTTTTTAGAAAAAAAATCTTAGTCTTATCTGTTCTATTTTGAGAGCTTCTTTTTCTGTTGAACAATGAATTGATCCAAGCTAATATGGAACATGAATATGTTGCAATTAATATAATGATCTAATTATCCTATATGGTACGAGTAATTGGGTCAAATTTTTGAACAATAAAAAAAGAGCTGGACTATGAAGTAATTCTGCATTCAAGACATCTGTTTGGCAACCATGGTTGAACGCCATATTCTTGATATCATACTTATGCACACTAACCTTAACGCGTCTGAAAGCACAATGCCACCATTAATTGTTTCTTTTTCCCATGCATATGACCTGGAAGGTCAATATATATGTAATGGATAAATTGATTGTCAATTATACAACAATTGGTGAGCATTGGTCCCTGAAGGATTGTTATGGCCAGATTATTAGTTGCATCAATAACTATGTGTTAAGTCAAGAAGGTTGCATATCCATTTATTGAACTAAGAACTTGCAGAACAATAATTTATAATTCACCAGAAGTTGTGGACTTGATAAGAAGTTGAGTATAGTCCTCCTGTAGAAGGAAATACATGCAATAATCATGCAACTGCATTAATAAAGTCCAAGCTCACTGCATATATAGACCCCTAATATTAAAGTGCGTAATATTTCCCAAATAAATCACCACTAAAGCATACATATACACCACTAGAAGTTGGTGAATGAGGAATTTCAGTATGCTATTAAATATTTCGGCATTAGGGGGAGATGAATGCCTATTTTATGGAATGTCTTGATATTTATGAATCAAAATGCACAAATACAAAAACTCATGTATTCTATAGCATGGAGTTATGCCAGTTACTTTTTATATCTGTGAGGAGAAATTTGATTGTTCAAAATCTAATGCTTCTACCCGAAGTAGATGTGGATATATCCGGGATTAATTTCATATCCACTTGACCTCGGCATTTTGATCAAATTATGCGGGGACGCCTGCATTTAAGATCTAGAGGCCTAAGTCACAAGCATATGCTCACAAAAGCAAACTCACATTATGTGTGATAAAACTCCTCTATTTCTCCTGTAGAGAAATCACCTAGTTGGTGAGTTACCTCCCGATGAGATTCATCCTGGAGATGAAAATCCTAGCAATGTGCGCGTAATATAAAGCTAGGAATATGGAACAATAATGGATCTATCGTTTTGGGAAATAACGAAGATTGTTATTAAGTCGGAAAAAATGTGTCGACACTTGTTTACCTCTATACTTGTTAAATGAGTCTTTTTTGTGAGAACCCGGATCCGGAATAAAGTCCATGGCAAGAGTGTTTGAAGCTCTCATATCGGGTCAAATGAAATATGCAATTGAGGTTGAACCAAACATCGCTAAGTGAATATCTTGAACCTAATGTTCGGATAATCATGGGTCTTAATTGATTAAAGTGTAGTGAAAAGTGATGGTTCAAAAGATCTTAATAGAGACCAGTTCCGACATAAGTTTTACAAAATATGTTCTGCTATGAATCTGGCTAATGGCATGAATTTAAATATGCAGTTATTGGATTCTGAAAATCCATGGAGAGCAACATCAAAATCTTGTACCAATATTATCAACCCCTGAAGATTTTTCCTTGAAGAAATATATGGTTATAGTTTGAATGCACCAAATAAATGAATTCCATGGAAGGAATAAAGACCCATGTGAGACCCGAGATATAAGAATGAAAAGAGAAACTCAAATGAACAAAAGTATGCGTATGTGTACTTGTGATATCATGTATTCTCCACCTGAAGATTTGGAATTGTAGTATCCTCTCTAAAAACCTATATGGTATTTTGGTGCTACTAGCAATACTTCTCCATTATGCTAAAAATATAGACTTGTGATGTTTTATTATGTATTGAAGATAAAGGTTCTTGAAGAATCTAGAATCAATCCCAGAAGGAGTTAAGACAATACTTATATATTTGAATGTCACTCAAGATCTCGGTCTATATTTGCCCAAGAATCAGGACCTAAGAATGATTGGCTACAGCGGATGACTAACCATATCCAGAAGTCATGTGGTCTTAGTACCGTTGATACCCCACCATTATTTATGAGGATAATGCATCATGTGTTGCACAAATGCAGACGGGCTATATTAAGAGTAATATAATCAAGCATATATCTCCTAAATTTTCTATACTCATGAACTCCAGAAATAGGGTGAGATAAATATCTTAAAAGTCCAGTCATGTGACAATGTAGCAGATTTGTTCAGTAAGTCTTTACCAGCTATTGCATTCAGAAAATGTATCCATGATATTGGTATTAGACGACGAAGAGACTTGTAAAGTTCAGGGGGAGATCGCCCTGATTTGCTCTTGAAACCGGGTCTAGAAGATCCTGGAATTTACAATCCTGAAGGTTATAAAATATCTTGAAGATAATTGTTGTACTCTTTTTTCCATAAATGAGTTTTTCAGAAGTTTCCCATAATGGTTTTTAATGAGACAACAAGTGCAATATATCTAGCGGCATTATGTACTCTTTCTCTATATTTTTTCCACTGGGTTTTTTAGGAGTTTTAATGAGACATGAGTTGATGCGGTATTCGCCCAAGGGGGAGTGTTGAGAAATAATAACCCTACGGATAATTATGGGCTCATACCAAATATACCCCTGAAGGGTTAAGACTATATAAAGGAGAAGAAAATACAAGTTCCATAATATTAGGTCTCCTGTGTTCATCTATTGTGCTATTGGGAAGGAAGACGAGATTCTTTTAACACGTATCGTATGAGCTAGCTAGCTTATGGCGAGAAGTACATGAGGCATCTCTCGCGGAGAAAAATGGTTCGTAATGATAAAACATTATTTAATCATAAACGCTAACTATTCCACAGAATTCTGCTGGACCAAAATGCCTCTGACAGTTACTAGCTAGCCGAGCATCAGCACGTAATCAGTACAGAACACAGAACAGTACACCTGCGCAGGTGCTGTGTCTCAGTGTCCGAGTGTTGTGGGCAGGCCCAGCCGTTGGGTGGCCCTGGAGCTGCAGTAGTTGTGGCGAGCCCAAAGACCCTGGTGTGGCTAGGTGCGCGTTCCAGACCGGTCCCGACCGATTTAGCAGCACTAGAAATGCTAGGGAGATCCGGCCTGGGGAAAACATGGGTCATGGATGGTATCTAGGCCCAACACGACTGCTAAACCACGCGCGGCCCACTCGAGGCACAGAGTTTTGTAGGAGTTGTGCTGCTCAAATGGATCCGCGAATGGAGTGGAGACTCTCCCTCCGGACACGGTAGTAGGCTAGTAGCTGCAGGCGTGCTGCAGCACACACAGCGTGTCCTTTCGATTTTTCGCAACAGAAAAAAAAAGCGTGTCCTTTCGATCATTCAAATCAAATAAAATAAAATAGAAAGAGCATTTCCTTGCGTGCTCCGGCCCAAACCGCGACGACAAGTCTATACAGGAGAAAAACGACGGCTGCAACTTGCCTATCTCCTTTATCTGTCTCCATCCGTATCTCCTCATACGTGCTTCGGCTCTGCCCTTGGCCCACACGATTTTTTTTTTCCGTCCACACCGCACGGAGCCGTCTGCTCAACTCTCTGTCACCTTCCGTCATAGATAAGTTAACCCCACGCTGCTTGTTTTTTAGCGCTAAAACACCACGTTTAAGAAAGTTTTTTTAGGAGTAATGGGAAAAAGGCGCCAAAATCTGTCGCTTTTTTTAACAGATGAGTTCCTTTCGTGAGAGAAAAATGCTTAAAAATCACAAATGCTAATCACATCTGCATCCCTGAAAGGTCCTTGTGTGATTTTATTAATTGAGTGACAACCTAGGTAAACTAATATGTGTTTAAGTGATATATACACAGGAGATTAGTTCACAGGTGATTGTGTAATGAAGAAGCTTAATGCACATGAAACATGACATGGAGTCATGTGACCAAGGTGGAGAAGATCAAGATGAGGCTTGGCTTGATGGACCGGTTACAAGTGTGAAGGGCAAGCAGGTGATGCTTGGTGCCGATGGACCAAGGCAACGGTGAAGAGCAAGTGAGGTCAAGATCGATGAACCAATCAGTCATGTGATGATATGGAGTGGATCATATCATTTGACAAGTGTTTGGTGCATGTGTTGCATTAACATTGGAGATGAAGATGGAATGAAATGCGCAAGACAAAGGTATAATCATAGGGCATTTCCATTTCACCGGTCATTGTGTGACAGAATCTCTTAAGATAGGACTCACTTGCCAGGATTAATAGTCCGTCCGACTTAATCCCAAACAAATGATCCAAACCTTAATTAGTCCGTCAGGTGTCGCCACTTTGCAGCGGGTCATTCACCTCTTTCCGAATAGGATCTCCTCATTACAAACATTGCAAAAGTAATATAATAATTTAATTTACATCAAAGTAGCGGAAATTTAAAGTCATATTACAAACCACAGGTTTTGAAACATAACATAGTGTCATACGTTATTATTACATCAAGCGGTGATAGGGTTTAAACAAAGAACCGAGGTACTCTTGCCCAAGAGTCAAGCATAGACAACTTATTCTTCATCCTCATCCACAGTGACCACAGTCATGCAGCACGAAGTTACACAGACCGGGTTGTGACCCTCATCTGCAACAGGGGTTAACAAACCCTGAGTACGGGGTACTCAATAAGACTTATCCGACAAATAAAATATTTGGTGGACAACACAATATGAAAGTCATAGGATTCAAGGTGTGGTTTACAAGAATCAAGTATTTGGCATAAATGAGCATTTATAAAAGAGTTTAAAGTCAATTATTTCGTTCATAAGATTACTTAGGTACCGATCTAGATGTATGATCGACACAGGGTAATAAATCATTCATAAAGGGATTCAACAAGTATCTAGTTTAAGTTTAACACTACGCTGAAGAAGAAAGAGTCGAGTCTCTATATCCGAGGAGCACGGCGATTCGAATTGATTATTCTCAGCTGGGGCTTCCTTATCACACGACATATGCAGCACCTAAGCACACATATATCTACCATTCCCTGGATCCTCTAGCCAAGACCGGGGTTCCGCCACCCGAGAGCACAGTACACCTCCATCTAGTTCGCTAACTTGGAGGGTACACACTACTCTCGCCATCTCTCCACTCCTAATGCGGGTTAACCGTTCTTAAACTAGAATAGCCAGAGTCCGGCTTCCAAAAGTATATGACCAGTACTCCAAATTCTCGCTCAATATCAAGGTCAGCGGACGGTCCCTAATGACACAGGCAGAGAGAACCCACTCATCAGTCACCCCTGATGGCTCCCAAACACCGTGTCTGCCCGGTCCCGATTATTACTTCCACCAACATCATCCCTTTCTCAGAAAAACATAACCACTTGCCGGAGCAATACGCTATGCGTAGGTGACCGGAAATCACCTACTATAAAGATCTAAGCATACTAAGCATTTTCGCAAAACTTTGCATCTTTAAACAAGGGTCAAGGTGAAAGGTACAATTCATACAAGGATAAAACTATGCATCAAGTAGGAATTTAATAAAGTACCATAATGCAATAATATAACTATAAGTGTATTTAAAGCAAACATTTTTAAATACAAGGGAATGTTTGAATACACCGGGGCTTGCCTTGGATGGAGGGATAAACGATCTCGGGCTCAGATTCAAACACAGAGAAACCCCCTTCACTAGGGTGGTTAACCAACTCAACTGACGAGATATCTACACGATAAAATGCTATGCTTAGATGATGCTTGAATGATAGACATGATACTTTGCAACACATAAACATGCACTTAAGAGAAGATTAAAACAGATTAAACCTTGAGTACAACTTCCTTTCATGAAGGAAAGTAAAACTAGAGCATAAAGTAAAATAATTAAACTCTAATTAACTTGATTTTATAAGTTAATAATTATATCCAAAAGAACTGAGCAAACAATATTACACCAAGCATGTCCAATTTGTGTGTGTCACTGGACAATTGACCATTAACTTCAAGCAACCCAAAATCACACAAAATCTAAGTTAATTAAGGTCACTAATCATTTTATAATTAATTATACAAATAGCCATGTATAACAGATCATCCAAAAATTCTCAAACTTTTTGTACAGCAAGGTATCAGTGTATAAAGGTTACACAAAAATTCCCAGAATTTTTGGAGCAATATACAGAGCATGAAAAATCATGAAAAAGTTATTTCTTAATTACTTTGAGTATTTTTATAGGATAAAAAATGTACTGAACATGGACATGTTATATTTTTATTAAATACTACACATCACAGAGAGCATACACAAATTTTTGCAGAATTTAAACATGCACATATTTAAACATATAAAAATAACAAAAGACTCTACTGTGCAAAACATGGAAATTAGAAAACCCTAACTAACAGTGACCGACAGGTGGGGTCAGCCTTTCAACCAGCAACCAAACGACGCAGCAGTGCCGACGACCTCAAAACATGGCGGCGCGTCACCGTCGACGACCAAACGATCCAACCAACTCGTGCGCTGGACTCAGCACTTCACCCTGAACACAACGAGGTGCGACACGACCCGACTTGACCCTCGCATCAGCCTCACTGCAAGTTATTTGATAAAAAGAAGCAATGTGCATTAGTATATGGACGGAATTCATTTTCTGCTGATATGGTTAGTACTCAAAGAAGTGAAAGCATGAATAATGAACTAAAAGAATATATTAGTGTCAAATATGACATACTTACATTTTTTTAGCATTTCAAGAGGTTAGTGGCAGATAAAAGATATGAGAAGGTGAAATATGATTTCAAGGCAACACAAAGCACACCAAAGTTGAAATCAGACCTCAGAATATTAAGGCATGCAGCAAAAATCTACACACCTGCAGTGTTTAAGTTGTTCCAAGAACAAGTGATGCAAACATTGAATTGTGATCTATTCTATTGTGGTGATATTGATAATGAGAAGGTGTACAAAGTAAAGGTTTGTTATCATAAAAATGAACATATTGTTAAGTTTTCTGCATTGGAAGGTCGAGTGAATTGCAGCTGCAAAAAGTTTGAATTTGCTGGAATCTTATGTTGCCATGCGTTGAAGATACTTGACATTAACAATATCAAAAAAAATCCCTGAGCAGTACATCCTGAACAGATGGACAATTGATGCCAAAGCAGTTTGTATAAAGAGTAATTCTGATATACATGAAGATCCCAAAATAAAGTTGTCAATACATAGACATGACTTGTGCAAAATATTTCTTCAATTAGCTACACGAGCTGCAGAATATGATGAGACATACTTTATGGCAGTGAAGAATGCAGAGCAATTAGCTGAAGATGTGGAGAAAGGCCTTAAATTAAGGTCTGATCCAGATTTGGATAGTTCATCTAATCCATAAGGTTTGCACTATGTTATCGCTTGAATGACACGTGTTAACATTACATATAAGTATATTTCATATTTGTCTAAACACAAATATATTTTTTTTTGCAGCTACACAACAACATGACCATTTGGCCAAGGAGAAAGCAAGAGGTATCAAGGTTAAGGAAAAGGCAATTCGTGGATCTGAGAGACCAATTAGTGATTTTGAGAAGGCAACGCAAAAGAAAAAAAATTTAAAAATAACTCAAAGACATCTAGTTCCGCAGTGGAAGAAGTTGATGTTACACAATTGCAACCACACTTCTCTATGATGGTATAATATTTCAACACTATTCAACATTGTCAATACTAGTCATATATTAAGTACTGAAATTACTTTTTTTTAATTCAAGCAGGGCTATTTAGAGGCTAGTACAAATCAAAATGACATGCAGATACCAGGATACTATGCAGGCTACTACCCAAACGGAAATGCTTTTGGGCCTCCATCCTTAGTTCATTCTTTATGACCCTGGACCATGGACAAGATACACAACCAGGAAATCTCACTCAGCCACTGAATACAAATCCCTATAGTATGTTTGCCCATTTTAAGTGAAGGTACATCCTTTTAGGAGAATGGATGTGTTATGTGTATAGAATTTTTATGCATACACCAATTTATCTCTATTTTTTTTTGCTAATTATACAGTAAGTTAAACTTCAGTCAGACTATGTTGTTTAATTGAAGGTCTTTTTTGTCAAACCAAACAGAAAGTGCATATTGAACAAAAGAAATTGGTGACAAGCGTAAGAAAACTAACCATACAATCTATGAAGGGCAACAAAATTAAAAAGAGCATATGCTCCTGTAGGTTCCATCTAGGCGGATGGAGTCAAGAAACCACCCTCTGGCCTCTGTTGTGGCCTCAGCTTGCTTGTACGCATGCTTGCCTTCACGTAGGCTCCTCTATATGAACACAAATTTCAGGCATAGGATATCTAATTTGAATCTAGATAACTAAAATGAAGTTCCAGGCCAACCAAATCGAGGTACTCACTGCCGAAATCGAAGTTTGCCGCAACCCAACTCAAGCTTCCCGCTGCCAAGCGATGCGCTCCGGCCTTCACGCATCTCCGCCGAGGTAAAGCCCCAAGAGGCAATAGTCAAGACCGGCAACCAAGATCCGCTGCCTCTGACTGACTGGCTAGTTGAGCATTGCTCCATCCTCGTGCATCTCCATCGGAGCTACTGCCACGGCGCCACCACAGTAGGTGCTGGCGAAGACGACGAGGGCGGGGCGCGGTCGTCCGCAGATCGGCGCGCCTGGCCAGGACGACGAAGACGGCGAGGAGGAGGAGCTCGCTTGCCCGCGGCGGCCATGGTGGGTGCCGATGAGGCAGCGGCGGATCTCCCGCACGCCCGCTCAAGGTGAAAAGGAACTCCGGGCACGAGCTGGGGCGGCTCCTTGGCTAGGCGAGGCGACGTTCGCGGCGAGGGGCCGGAGCAGCGTGGCGTGCCTGGCTAGGGGAGCAGAGGCGGCGTTCGGCGGCGCAAGGATTTGTTGGAGACAGCCTAAGCTTCCCAGGCTCTCATGGAATAGAAGCTGGGCGAGCAGCTCGAGGGAAGAAGAAGGGGATAAGAACGAAGTCAATTAATGGGTGACGGAGAGTTGAGCGGACACGGCTCTGTCTCGTGTGTTGTGGACGGAAAAAACAGTGTGAGGCTGTGGGCCAAGGGAGGAGGGCGTGAATGCCTGGATGATCTCCACGTAGGAGGGGATACAGATGGAGACACGTAACGGAGACAGACAAGTTGCAGCGAAAAACGATATGGTTCATCTCGGCGGGTAGTGCCAACTGGCATGCCAAGTCAAGTCAATCACCGACGAGCGGCGGCGGCGGCATATCCACCACATGAGTGGAACTGCCACTGTGGAAGCCTACGCAGAATTTTCCAGCATCTAGTTGTTTGGATCAAAGGATTTGCAAAGGAATTTTCAAAGGATTTGTAAAGGAATTTTGAAGGAATACATTCATAGGAAATGAATCCTTTGGTAGTGTTTGGAATGAAGGAATATTGAGTTTCTTTTCAAAGAAAAAAAATTTATAGTAGTGCAAAACAAAGGAAATAAAACATTCACTCTAACCCAAAGAAAACAATCTTTGGGGGCTCTCTCTTCCTTCACATTCTTGCTCATGGTTCCTGAAGTTTTGTCCGTCCATTCTAAACAACTCAAAGTATTTACTACTATATTTTATAATCCTATAGTTTTTCACTATTCACTCGGTCTTATTCCTGTGTTTTTTCATATTCCTTCGATTTTTTTTTTCAAACAGCCCTGGAGCGTCAATTCCAGCGATTCCGACCCGGGAGAACGTACCGGTCACCGCCCGCCGCGGCCCGCGGCGCAGACGTCGCGTTGAGCCAGAGAGGAGCCGGCACAGAGACACGCCAACAATTTTCATTCCACATCCAACTCGCCGCCGTCGTGACGGAGGGCATGGACAAAAAACCGGCCGCTCGGGTCACCTCCGGTACCCGGTAGTCTGGGCTCGACAGCCATGATTCACCGCCGGTCTCCATCGGCCACACCACGCGCGCCCGTGTTCTTCTTCAGTCACATGCGTCCACATCGCGGCATCGCCAGCCAGCGTGAGAACTGATAGGACTAATAAAAACAACAGGGCGTAGAAACTTCCGAGCTGGACCCCGGCTGGGCCAGCCACCAAAGTCCAAGGAGGGAGGATGGCCTGTTCCGATCGCCTAGTCTCAGACGACGGGACAGGCGGCACGCACGCGAACGCGATCTGACGAACAAGAACCAAAGGCCCGGCACCAATGCAAGTCAGCAAGTCCCACAACAACCAAGTCATCCGTGCCTATCTACTCCGATCTCTAGAATCTAGATTGAAAAAGAAAAGAAAAAAATCTGTGCTAGCTAGCTTGGACTGGTCACCAGTTGCTCTGATTATAAAACCGGTAGCGCCAGAAGAACGCGACAGCACTGCAAGCGCGGATCTCGATCCACCAGAACACAATACAGGCAGCGAGCGAGTTCGGCCGATGTGAATTGCCAGAGGTGTTCTTGGTCGATCGCTGCCCATGGTTGACTCGCGGCACGCGCGGTCGTCTCTTCTAGCCGCCGGCGTCCTCCTCCTCGCCGGCGTCGCCGCGGGCGTCCTCGGCGCCGGCGGGGACGAGCAGTTCGTCTACTCGGGCTTCACAGGCGCGCCGCTCGCGCTGGACGGAACGGCCACCATCACGGCGTCAGGGCTGCTGGAGCTCACTAACGGCACGGCGCAGCTCAAGGGCCACGCGGTGCACCCGGCGCCGCTGCGGTTCCAGCGGACGCCCGGCGGGCCCGTGCGCTCCTTCTCGGCGTCCTTCGTGTTCGGCATCATCCCGCCCTACTCCGACCTCAGCGGCCACGGCATCGTCTTCTTCGTGGGCAAGGACAGCTTCGGCAACGCGCTGCCCAGCCAGTACCTGGGCTTCCTCAACTCCGCCAACAACGGCAACGCCACCAACCACGTCTTGGGCGTCGAGCTCGACACAATCCGGAGCACCGAGTTCAAGGACCCCGACGACAACCACGTCGGCATCGACGTCAACAGCCTCACGTCCGTCAACGCCAGCACCGCCGGCTATTACGACGACGGCACCGGCGCGTTCCACAACCTGACCCTGATCAGCGCCAAGCCCATGCAGGTGTGGGTGGACTACCACGGCGAGACCGCGCGGATCGATGTGTTCCTGGCTCCCCTCAGGACGCCCAAGCCTTCCAGGCCTCTGGTTTCGGCCACGCAGAACCTCTCGGAGGTGCTGGTGGAGCCGGCGTACGTGGGCTTCTCGTCCGCCACGGGCACGGTGAGGTCGGAGCACTACGTGCTCGGCTGGAGCTTCGCCATGGACAGCCCTGCTCCGGACATCAACATCGCTGGCCTGCCCAAGCTACCGCGGTTCGGCCCCAAGCCACGGTCCAAGGTCTTGGAGATCGTGCTGCCGATCGCCACCGCGGCGTTCGTCCTCGCCGTGGTGGCGGTCGTGGTCACGCTCGTCCGGCGCCGGCTCAAGTACGCCGAGCTGCGGGAGGACTGGGAGGTCGAGTTCGGGCCGCACCGGTTCACGTACAAGGACCTGTTCCGCGCCACGGAGGGGTTCAAGACCAAGATGCTGCTCGGCGTCGGAGGGTTCGGGAGAGTGTACAGGGGAGTGCTCCCGAAATCGAAGCTGGAGGTCGCCGTCAAGAAGGTGTCGCACGAATCGAGGCAGGGCATAAAGGAGTTCGTCGCCGAGGTCGTCAGCATCGGCCGTCTCCGGCACCGGAACCTCGTGCAGCTGCTCGGCTACTGCCGACGGAAAGGCGAGCTTCTCCTGGTCTACGACTACATGCCCAACGGCAGCCTTGACAAGTACCTATACGGCAAGGACGACGACGGCGACAAGGCCTCCATGGCGACGCTGGACTGGGTGCAGAGGTTCCGGATCATCAAAGGCGTCGCGTCAGGGCTGCTGTACATCCACGAGGACTGGGAGCAGGTGGTCATCCACCGGGACATCAAGGCCAGCAACGTGTTGCTCGACAGCGAGATGAACGGACGGCTAGGAGACTTTGGTCTCGCGAGGCTGTACGACCATGGAGCCGACCCGCAGACAACCCACGTCGTCGGCACGATGGGGTACCTCGCCCCGGAGCTGGCGCGGTCAGGGAAAGCGTCCCCTCTCACCGACGTGTTCGCCTTCGGGGCGTTCATCCTCGAGGTCGTGTGTGGCCGGAGACCCGTGGAGCAGAGCATGACGGACAACCGGCTCATGCTGGTGGACTGGGTGCTCGAGCACTGGCAGAAGGGGTCCCTCGCCGAGGTGATCGACGCCAAGCTCCAGGGCTGTTACGACGACGACGAGGCCATGCTGGCGTTGAAGCTGGGGCTGCTGTGCTCGCACCCGCTGCCCGCCGCGAGGCCCAGCATGCGGCAGGTCATGCAGTATCTCGACGGCGACATGCCCTTCCCTGAGCTCACGCCGTCGCACCTCAGCTTCAACATGCTGGCCCTCATGCGGAGCGAAGGGTTCGATTCGTTTGTCCTGTCGGCGTACACGAATCCGTTGTCGTCGACGGCGATGAGCATGGGTACCATGACTGGCCTCTCGGGCGGGAGATGACGAGCGCGCTGTCTTGCTGGAGCTTGTACATTGGATGGCACCAGTACTAGTAGTCTGCTGTGATGTATTGTTGCCAATTATCAAAAAGACAAAAATTCTCAAAGCTGTAAATCTCTTATGTGCAGGGACTTGTTTACAAAATTTTAAACGGTGACATTTCGTTTGTATTTGATAATTATTGTTCAACCATGGAATAACTAGATTCAAAAGATTCCTCTCGCAAATTACAAACAAAATGTATAATTAGTACTTTTTACCAATATTTAATGGTTCGTGCATACTCCCTCCATCCCTTATTAAATGTCGTTTTGAGTTTTCGTGTTACAATTTTGACTATATTTGTATAAAATACGTGTAATATTTGTGTCTCCAAATAAATTTATTAAAAAACTAGATCAAAAATCTATCTAATGATGTTAATTATGTATCATAAATATTAATAGTTTTTATATAAAATTAATCCAAGTTATTTCTGGGAAAGTGAGAAAGACAGTTATTTAGAGACAGAAGGAGTATGTCCAAAGAATCAGTGTGACAGGAAATCTTATAAAGTTTGAAATTTTGAATAGAACTAAACAGGGCCCAGGTCGCTCTAAAGAGGCACAAATTTTTGGTACTACCTCCCTCCCCAAAAGAATTCTCGCATATTAAGGAATCAAACAGTTTAAACTTTAACTAAATTTATATAAAAACGTACTAACATTCATGATATGAAATTAGTATCATTAGAGTCATAAAATATATTTTTATAAAAAAAATATTTAGAGACATAAATATTAGTACTATTTAATATAAAATTAATTAAAGATAAGTAAATTTGACAAGCACGTTCTTCATAATTATACTTTTTTAGGGACAGAGGTAATACTTACTACAACAACGACCGATCATCGTAGCGTGGCAATGAGCCAATGGTCACTTGACCAGACCTACCCAGAAAATTGTGGTCCACGAAACAATCATCTGGCAAGACATTTGGAACAAAAGGATTTTTGGGGAAATTTTGTAGGATTCTAAACCTATAGAAAATTTTCCGATGTGGTCCTTTGAAACAAAAGATTGGTCATCCTTGAATCCTAAAGAATTTCTCTGGAATGGCTCAATCCATTGGAATTTCAAAGGAAAACTAACGAGAGCTTCAATCTCTTGAAAATTTTGTTTTGTGTGCCTCTTTCTCTCCTCTAATTCTTGTGTTTCTCCTGCATTGTATCAAAATGCTCCATTAGGGGCCGTTTGGATCCCTTCATTTAGAAGAATTGCAATCTATCTTAATAAATTAAGCTATTTGACTTGAAATTTAATATTCCACCACTTTTCAAAGTCCATAATTAAGTCTATCTCAAATTCATAGGGTGAGAGATGTAAATTGATTCTATAGATCACTATTCCATATTTCTATTTGTAACTTATAACATGTTGTTCAAACCCCCTCTCATACGATAGAAATACAACAAATAAGTATGTCTCTCATATAGTGAACAATAATATGTAATTATAATCCATATATAATTATATTAGCTTAATTAATATGTCTCTAAATTATGATTATTAAAATGAATTCAATTTCGGGGATCTAAACCGGGCCTTAGAGAATTTCTTGGAAATTCAATTCCTATAGGATTACAAGTGACATGCAACTTTAATTTTTTATATGTTTTTTTTTCTATTTCTGTGTTTTGGATATCCTGTTCCGAGCGACCCTTAATCTAGAAATCGATGGTACGAGTCCGAACGCACGTGAGTTAAAGACGACAGAGATAGTACCAGGTATGCTTGGACTTTCCGTAGTCCAAGTAGTACCTGCGATTATGCCAACTTGAGTTCAAAACCATTGAATCACAGTCGAAGAAAGATGCAATCGGCCTCTCTTCAACCTCACCCAAGCTATCAGACGTGTGAACGGAAGACTGGTTACGGCTTTACTTGTGACTATTTTTAGAACGTTATACATTCTTTAACCTGAGCTGCTCTGAACAATTGAAACATTAGAAAATTATGAGAAATGTGGCATTTGCATGAATACAGACCATATAGATTTAGTTTTTATAGCTAAATAATTTTCCCCTGCCTAGAAGAGCCAAATAAATTAAAAATGGAATGGATGGAGTAGTTTAGGATGAAAATCATAGTTATTACTTTACACAAGATTTCTCTTCGTTTTTAGTTTTATTTAAAGATTCGTTTCAAATTAAAAGTCATTCTAAGAATCTTAGAGAGCCAATGCATATCAAGTTTGACAAAATTCAAAATTATAAAGATTTATGATATTAAATAGGTATACTATGAAAATACAATTGATGAAAAATCTAATGGTAATTAGTTGACATCATAAATTTTTACTCGCTCAGTTCTAAATTATAGTTTGTTTGACTTTTTTAACCTCAAATTTGACTACTCATCTTATTCAAAATTTTGTGCAAAATTTCACTTCTTCTGTTGTGGCTTGCTTATTTAAATAATCTACAAGAATGCTTAAATTTGACTATGTTTGCATAATTTTTCGAATAAGACGAGTTGTCAAACATAAGGTAAAAAGGTTAAATAAACTATAATTTGAAACTGATGTAGTACTATATCATATAAATTTGATCAAATTTAACATACTTTGACTCTCCAAGATTTTTAAATGATTTATAATTTGGGATGGAGTGAGTACATAGTTGGAGGTCAACAATTTTGTGGTGGTGATCGCATTAGGCGACTTAGGAGCCGTTTGGCAGCGTTGTATGGAGCAGATTCTCAAGGAGAAACATTTCCCGGCTGGCAAACATTTTTAGCGAGAAGTGATTCTTTACTGATTCTATGAAGTGATTTTACTCAAATGAATTAAGAGGTTGAGAGTTGAAAAAAATAGTTTCATTTAATTATGTGATGTGATTCTCCATACTAATTTTGAAAGTTTATTCTAAAGAATAAAAAATCATTCCACCCAAACAATTATATATTATCAATGAAACAGATAGCATAGTTGAAGAATTAGAAATACACCTCTACCAAGCAGGCCCTTAGCATAAAAGCCCACGGACCAAAAAATAGCCCAGATTGCTTAGCTCACCAAAACCAGCGGATTAAAGAAGGCTGCGAAGCCACTGGCCAGGTCAGCCACGCTCCCCAGAACGAACGACGCAACCATATTCTCGACTCGTTCCCCAAACACCCGAGGCACACCCATGGCTTCGGCGGCGGCGAGATCCGGCCTCCGGTCGCTGGCGGCGCGCGCCGCCCCGTTGAGGCGCCGCATGTCCTCCTCCGTCCACGACGACGCCTGTGCGTACATCTCGCCGCCGTGGTCGCTGACCCCTTTCCGTTTTTCTCCCCTTTTGCGAGACCGATCGATTCCTGAGTTGGGTTTGGGACCCTTTGTTTTCCGCGTTTGCAGATGAGACGGCCAAGTGGGAGAAGATCACCTACGCCGGGATCGTGACCTGCACCCTCCTGGCGGCGTACAACCTCTCCAAGGGCCACCCCCACTTCGATGAGCCGCCGGTCAGATCTCTCTCGCTCTCGAGTTCTCGGAATCTCTGATTAGATTTGACCTGAATCTCATATGTTTTTGTTCTTGCAGGCTTACCCCTACCTCCACATCCGCAACAAGGAGTTCCCCTGGGGTATGGACTGTATACCTTCATTTCCATTTGGCTACTTGTTTGATTTTCTATTTTTTACTTATTCCGTTCCCTTCTGATATGGATTGATTGAAATCTGTCAGAGATTAATGCTTGTTTTGGTGACATGCAAACGGGTTAATGTGTAATAGTTTGTGTATCAAAGGACTCATATGACATTATAACCTAGTAGGCTAGTAGCACTTAGTTGAAAGAGTTCTCCAATTGAATTTAGGACTATCGACTTGGTTAATTGATTGGATGCATCTGTCTGATAGCTTCACAAATGATATTAAGGGTGCACATTGACATCTTTTGTTTTTTACCCTTATCCTTGACTGCTTTGTTTTACACAAATATTGCAACACCAGGTTGAAGGTGTTATGGGGTTATTATCTGTGTCTGATAATAATTGTTCTAGCCAGGAACTATCTAAGGAGTAGATACACCGTTGGAATGATTTTCGTTAGTTTCTCCTGTATGACACTACAAGGGGTTGTCTTGTCATGTATGACTGTATACTAAAATGACTTTTTCTCATCTTAAAGAAAGGGGAAACAATGACTTAACTGGGACCTTTAACATTGAGTGAGTTCTTTTTACAGTATTATCACGGGCTGTTCAATTGTTTTTAGAATTCAGATGGGTCTGGTCCTCCCATTTATGTTTCACACAAACTACTGGGCTTTGCAATGCAAGTTGAACTCAATTGCACAGCATCATCTCGTAAATATCCATGGGCCATGCGACCTCCTACTATGTACCCTTTACTTTCTTTGAGATCTACATCCTCCAAAGCGATGTTTTATTATGGTTGTCTGAAGTCATCCACTGTAGACTTTGATTGTGATTAATAATATAATGTATCTATAAACTACATATCAAGATAAATCCATCCTTATCATGTTCAAAAGTTCATGCAAACTTAACACTTAAATGTATTTTGTAGTTGAAGTTTGATATTCTTGACTTCAGAGTTCAGACCACCTGAAAACGTCACTTATTTGTGACTAAAGGGAATAGTTCAATCATCTAGGATGGTTATCTTGCAGAGCTCAGCATTTGTTTGCTTGTCATCTTTGATCATTTGCTCTGTTGAGTTACCATTGTACACAACACCGTAAAAAAAGTTACACTTGAGCTAATCTCCATCATTGTTGGTCGTATTGAATTTAATCCTATCATGTATAGCATGGCAAATTGGCTCTTGACTGTTGAATATAAACATTCTGTCTTGACAGTCCTGCGGTATCCCATAAGAGTTCAGAATCGAGGCATTCATGTCAGAGTCACACCAACTTAAGTTTGAATGTTAGTATATTATGAAAATATATTCCCCGGCAAAGCTAATGAAGCTTATTTAATATGATAAGCATTAACGTTTAGTGAAACTTAGAATCACATCCTTTTTGGGACTGAGGGAGTAGTATGCAACAGATGCCATTCACTCCATACTGTTTTTCCATTGTTGTTCATTAAGCAGTGCTGCTTTTGTGCAGATAGTTCTTTTGTATCATCTAATGATCAAAGGTAGATGTGAACAGTAAATATTATTGTGATTTTGGACTAGTTAGAGCAGAAGTGCAGAACACTTCATGTTATCGATTATGAATATTGTTTTTCCATTTCTGATACATCATACAATTGTGTAATGCAGGACCTGATGGCTTGTTTGAGAAGAAGGACCACCACTGAGCCAGGAGCTGGTGCATGCTTTAAAGAGTTATCTGGTTGTTTCAGTGATTTTCTTTTCCATTGAGACCTATTTGCTGCAACAAGAAATAAGAATTGACCAAACTCTTGTATTCACAGTCAGGTTTTAACTGTGTTAGCTGTTACTGGCTTGTTTTCTTTTCTTCCCCGCCCACATCAAATATCATCACGTGTAAGTTGGTCTTGCCTGGTTTCAGGAAACGGTATCACAATTATCAAAAAGCTGTTGTCATATTCTGATGGCGTCCGATTGCATCCTTTGCTCGGGATAATTCCCTGTTGCTATTGGTATCAACTATCAAGGCAGAATATAATTGTTTGGTTTGTTTTCCATCAAACATGGTGGTGGGGCAAGGTGTTTTTTAAGGTTTGCTAGTGTTAGTAAACCCAACTTTTTTAGTTGATTTATAGGTGTGTAGCAACGGATCAGAAATTGTGCTAGTTTTAAGAATATTGAGACCTCTTCGGGAAGCTCTATTGCTGCACGAAGACAATGCTTAGGGTGGTAGCATCTCACATTCATCTGGTGGATAGGACATATAAGCAAAAACAAATTAACACATTCTGGTGATAGGACATCTGAGCAAAAGTAAAATAAATTGCTTCTAATTAAGCACGCTGTACATTCAGAATCAAGAAGAATTTCTCCCTGTCCCGTTCTGGTAGGCAAGCAACTTGTTGGCAACATCAGCAGCTGTTCCTCTGCCACGCAGCGACTCCAGATCAACAGATGAAATGTTGTTCAGGGCAGAACCAGAGCCACTCAGGGTTGGAACAGTGCCATTGCCATCTGCCGCACCGCCAGTCGCATTTCGCGGTCGTAGAACGGCAGCACCATCTTGCACAGTGCCGGTGCCGTTCACCGTAGCAACAACGCTCATGTCCAATCCATTCTGACTTCCTCCGTGCACGGTCTTGGGATCGTCCTCACGGCTGCCGCCGTCTTGTGACTGGAAATCTATGCCATCGTCCTCTTCATCAGTGGCGACGGCAAGGCCGTCGTCCGCGCCGTCAACGTCAGCATCGGCACCATCATCTTCATCACCCTCTCGGTCGTCTTCGCCGCCGTCGCCAGCCTTGCTGCTCAAAGGATCATCCGACGACGAGCCGTCGGTCCAGCTCCTGACCCCAGCATTGCCATCGACGACGGACGCGCGCCCTGCGAAGTGGACGAAGCCCTTCCTGCCCAGCCGGCGCCGCGTCGGCCCGGCGTCGTGGCTGCCGCCGGTCTCCACAGCCACAGGCCGTCGCTCGCCGAACGAATGCGTGAGCTGGTACACGATCCAGATGGCGACGGCGACGAGGAGGAAGGCCTGGAAACTGTGGCTTGCCCGGAGCTTCTTGCTTCTATGGCTCCTGCTTGAGGATTGCCTCAGCATGGTGGTGGTGATGGTGGCTGGTTCTGTTTCGTCCGGGAGATCAGGATCAGAGAGATGAGTGTCGTCACAGACTCACAGTGTGTGGTAGACTTGTACACAGACAGACAACTATGTCGTACAGGAAGTGCTTGTACTCCTAGCTTGAAGCACCATGGCAAAGAAAGAAAAGGCTTTAAGAGCAGCAAGTAACCTGTGAACTTCACAGCGTGAACGGTGAGCTATATGCACTCCAAAGGAACAATTAAGACACAGTGCTGCTCAAGCCTGGTTCAGGAGGAGTAACAAATTGAGACACAGTGCTTGCATATGGCTATGATCTTGGAGAAGAAACTCAAAAACAGTGAAGGTAGAGCAGAACAGCTAGTAGTTGTCAGAACAGAAAAGATGCAGGTTAACCGACGGAAAGAGTGCTTACCAGAAGGAAGAAAGGACTGCTGAAAAGCTTTGCTGCTTTCCTGGATCACATCCACCGCAGAAAAGCAGATCAGGGAAATGTGGGGTGTGGAACTACGGTGCATAGGAAGACCCTCCTGTCTTGCTGCGTTCCTCGCAAGGACACTGCCTTCACGAGTTGATGCTCCAGGCCTTTACTGGCTGCTCTCTGTGTGCCCTGTCGGATTGGGAGAGGACGAAGACCAGCAAGACACAGTGTATATATGAATGCATGCCGGCCGAGAAGCAAGTACTACGGAGCTGCTGCTACCGCGATGGAGCCCAGACGGTCAGAGTAAACACATGAGACATAGGGAGGGAGGGAGGGAGAGAGAGCTAGCAGGGTCTGAACCGATGGTGCCCCAAACGGCGTGTGGCTGACCATGACCGCAGCGAATCGGATCAAGCAAGTCATCGGATCTGCAAAAGCTGGAGAAGCTGGAGGCCCAGAGCTCGGAAGGAGGAGGGTTTGGTTTACGTGACGCGTGACGGTCAAACGACTCAAACTCAAACCGTCAAAAGGCAGCCAGCGACCAGCGGGGTCGGTGGTGTGGTGGCTCTGCATCGGCATCATGTGCTCGCCATGACACCGGACGAGGAGGAGAGACGGGAGAGGGCAGAGGGGGGGCATCTGTTTCGTGCCTCCGATACGCATTGCATTGGCGTGCGTGTCAGGTGCGGAGGCGCCACCACTTTCTCTGTAGCGCATTGCAGCTTAGATGAAAGTGCGAATGGAAGATTTCATCCTCTGGTCTCCTTCCTCTACACTTCTGTCTCTAGTATCTACCCACGGATGTGAATGAATCCCTTCATGTTGGGTGCAACTCGTGCTTTTTGTTATGAAAAGTAACTAAACATGTTTAGTTGTTGATTTGAATTATTTGGAGTTTTCTTGATTTTTTTTATTTTTTCCATTTTGCTAGAGATTCTTCTGTTTTTTTAAGCTACTAGATATATTTTCATGAACTCTAAATATTTTATTTGGTTTTACTGTGTCCAAATCTATATTTAGGAATTTTCTCAAAACTTTTATATGCTTACAACTATTTTTCACGATTAAAAACTAATCGAATATTTTCAGGAATATTTTAAATTGAAAATTAACAAATCCAGCATTAGTTCCACTTTTCGTAACCCACCACTGGGTATCGCTTCCGATGCTAGTGAGGGCCACCCTATCAGCCCCCTCATTTCCCTCCTTAATTAGTCGCTCATTTCCCTCTTTACAAGATTTTGGACCATGAAAAAGCCCATGTAATAGAAAAAGGACTTCCCCCCAATCCTAAAACGTGGGAGCCCATGAGCCTCGAGGACGTTTGTTGGGCTTGGCCCTCGTATTAAAGTAGCGTATACGTACTTTCTTCGTTCTACAAGTCAACGTTTTTACGATATCGATAATTATATATATTAAAATGGTAAAGACTTCCTTCCAGCCGTAGGCACGCACGCACGCTTTTTCCACCGCCCGATACAGCATCCAAGGCGCGATGCGCTTTTGCATCTTTTCACCCAACCAAGCGGTCTACCCCACTAGTCAGAGAGAGAGGAGAGGTTACTGTTCAAAATCGGGACTCGCGCCGTCTCTCTCTTCCGACAGCGCTCGCTATTCCCCTCGCCCGTTCGCTTTCGTCCTCCTCCCCGTCGAGATGGAGATTCCCCCCGCTTCGCGCTGAGGGAATCCGCCGGCGACTGCGCCGGACCCGGATCTAGGTGGAGCACAGGCGCCACTACGCTAACTGGTAAGTTGGATCCGCTCCATCCACCCCATTTATTCGATTTGGATTCGTTCCCTATCTAACCTACAGCAGTTTCTCAGGCGGTTGCCACTGCTCCTACGCCTCCACCTCGGGGACCAGCCGTGACGGACGCCGGCGGAGTCCACCGTTCTGCGACTCCGCTCTCCAACCATTGCGGCCGGTGGGGACGCACACCGCCAGCTGTACGGCTTTGCCCTCCGAGACCGCCTGTCTCAGGTTCTCCTTCTTCCTTTCAAGTTCGGATCCGCCACCCCCTCCCTGTACTGTGTTAGGTGTTGTACCCATCTAAACCGCAGCTGTTTCAGGGCTATTCCGAACCTCACTCGTGGCCTACGTCTGCATCTCTGACTATCGCTGACGGACGCCGACGACGCTCACCGTTCTGCGCCTCCCGCCTCCTACCACCGTGGCCGCTGCCGACCCCATACCGCCAGGGGTACGACTTTTGCCCCTCTGACGCCGCCTGCATCAGCATCCCCTTCAGGTTCGGATCCACCAATCCTTTTTCTATGTAATGTGTTTCTGCGAGCTGAGTGCTTGTGAGTTGGGGTAGTAGAGAAAAATCATGGGGAAGGGGGAAGCAAGGAACTGCCCTTTATTTTGTGTTTTGCAGATGTATCTGAATAGTGAAAGGACTATGGATTAATAGCACATGCATCTGTATATCAGCTACTGAACTTGAACTTTTTGCAAATAGTTGTACTATAATGCCTGTTGCTTTTTTACTTTTTTTGGTTTTTTTTTGCTACTTTTCTTTTTTGCTGAAGCATTGTGCTGATAGATTGGAACAGTGGCCATTGAAAGTAGAACTAGTATGTTTTCATGTATGTGTTTTTTGTGAAACTCCCCTGCAATTCAATGCTACTCAATTTTCCTGTATATAACTTCAGTGTTTTCTGCATAGACTTAATCCAGTGTGTTTCTGTATAAATTGTGTTTCAAGTGTGGGGTGGTTGGGGGGGGGGGGGTGGTGTGTGTGTGGGGAGGGGGGGGGGTGTTCAGACCATTCCTGCCCGCACAAGAGGCCATTCATGCATCACGGGAAGGATGCAAGCAATTGCCCTTCAGATTAGCTACCGAAACTTGAAGTTTTGTTTAATATTCTGAGCAGGCGAGTTCAAGATTAGTATACTGTTTTTTACACCACAATTTTTTTAGGCTGAATTACTGTGATTGCTGTATTTAAACAACTAAATTAACCCAATCAATATATCAAATATGCATAAAGTATGTAGTATACTTGCCTTTTTTTTCTGACAAAGAACTGAACCGTGATTGTGAATCCTCAACACTTGCTCACTCTTTCACTCAGCCGCAGTAGCCACTCAGCATCCCTACATTACTGAATTTTTTTGTTATTCCTCCTCTGTTTATGCCTTTGCATCTATCTATATGACAACCCCAAAGCAGAGCACCACACCTGTAATGTAAACCTGGCTGCCTGCAGTGCAGACACCAGCTAGCAACACAGACAGAGTATCAAGCAAAGCAAAGCAAAGCTCACACACTCTGCTTCTGCTCTGTGCTTACCGAGCTTGAAGCTTTGCTCAATTCTTTTAGCCACACTAAGCAGTCAATGCTTTTTTTTGACTGTGATTGCTGAATTGAAACCAACCAGTTTTTCTGTTTTTATCTGCAGGTCACAGCGGATACAGCCTCAACTAGGCCAACCAGTTTGCATTCAGCCTCCTTATTGTGAGTAGTGCTACTCCACGCGAATGAATTAATAAGTGGTTATTCGATTATGCATTAAATATGAATCCCCGTTTACTGATGCTAATAAAAACACATGAATTTTTAGCTGTAGAAAATGGTTCGTCCAAGCAAGGATGGTGGTTCTACTAGCAAGGAAAATGGGGTATGCTAAATCATCCTTTCTTTTTCTTATTTTTTGTCTTCTTTTAATTGAGGTATTCGTGATTTTTTACATCATTTTTTTTGTATGCTGTTTTAACTGGATTTCTGTTACAATAGATTAGCCTATACATATGTGCAATGTAATCACTATAGTTGCCTAATTTTCTATAGAGTTTTCACATGAACTGCCTATCAGCACACTAGAAGATTTTGCAATAGTAACACCTTTTTTTTGTCAGGTGCCTTTTAGGATATTTGTTGCTTTCAGAATTTTTTCACACGATTTTTTCTTTACATCATGTTTCAATTCATATGGGCACCTTTTCATTCTCTCCTCATCTGTATTATTTTTTTTGCTGCATCTGTATCTGCTTCTGCCTCCCCCTCTGCATATCTCAGTGCATTTTTTTCTGCTGCTGTCTGTGTGTAGCTAGGTACCTAGACAACTCTGGTTGATGTAGCAGCTGCTACATTTTTCTCTCTGCTTACACTATTACTATACTGCTACCCGGCCTTATTCTAGTAGTAGGAGTCGTCAGTCAGCCAGCGCACTGCAGTTTTTTAGGCGGGAAGTGCTGCTTTTTTGTAGTGGGGGACAATTTGGCTCTTTTTGTTGTTTTTTTCAGAAATCTATCCCCCCATTGTTTTCTTGTTTAGATCACACTTCAATTCACATGGGGGCGCCATTTTCATTCTGCTAGGGGACATGTCTTCTTCTTTAATATATTGACAGATAATAATCTTGGTAGATTAGTCTATGATTTTCTTGTGCTCACTCTGTTGTATTTTCTCAATCATATTCTTTTACTTTTTCCAAGAGTGGTACTGATGAGTTCCTATTGTTTTTTAAGAGTTTTTGACATGAGTCGCTGCTAAATATACTTTGTTTTTTTTTCCATTTTCAGGGTGCAAGAAACAGGGCCACACCTGCTAGACTTTTTAAATTATACAAGTCAACGTCAGATGATCAGAAGAAGCTTATTGATGGTGTTGGTTTTGGAGGTTTGCTGAAGTTAGGTAGTGGTCGTCTGCCATCGTCATTAAGCAAGTGGCTAGTGAAGCATTTGGATGCTGAATCAGAAGAGCTGGTAATCCCTGGAAGAGGGAAGATCAAAGTAAATGCACCTTCTGTCCAGAGGATATTGGGTTTGCCCATGGGTCAAGATGCGGTGAGATACAAGTTCAACGGGAGTGCAATAAATTTCATCAATGATAAGTGTAATTTTGAGGATGGAAGAGCTCCTTCAATTACATCAATAATAGCGAGGCTGCAAGCAAATAAGGAAGCAAATGATGATTACTTGAGGTGCTGGCTTATGGTTGCTGTTTCAACCTTTCTTTGCGGGAGCACGGCGTTGTGCATCAGCCCAAAATGTTACCCTTCTGTGGTTGATTTATCCAAAGTGGAGAATCTGAATTGGTGCCAGTTTGTAGTTGACACTCTCAAAAGCTCATTAGGCAAGATGGACAGAAAAGATGCTGTGTTGGGCTGCTTGTACTTCCTCACTGTGAGTACCTTTCTTTAATTACCCTTTATGTAAATCATTACTAGCCCTTTTTTTTAACATGCTTTTATGCTTATGTTTACCATTATTCTCTCTCTTTTCATTTTTGCTTTTTTTAGATACTGTATTTGGATTCCTTGGAGTTAAGGAACATACAAGTCCCTGAAAAAAGTCCAAGAATTGCAGCATGGAACATGAAACTAATCAACAATGTTATAAAGTTGGATACTAATATAAATGGGTCATTTGGAAAGCTAAAGGTACTCACATTTGAGGAAGTTTTGATATGTTTTTGCTTTATTTTGTTTTTTGTTTTTTGTTTTTTCTTTTGTATGAAATGTGCATTGTCTGATCCTAAAATATTTTTTGTTTCCTCCCTTTTCTGTGACAGTTGGAGAAATTAGCTGGTTCAGTCACTGAGTCATCATTACTAGGTGATTTGGACGACATAGAGAACTTTATTTCTCACAGGGCATCAGCAGGAATGTCCGCAAAGGTATGCATAATGATGCATTGCTTTATAATATAGCATATTTTGGCAACAATATCAGTTTTTTAGGCTGACTAGTCTAAGTAATCTGAATGTAATTACTGACAATTTTAATGCAGTTTTTCTTATAAGCATGCAAAAATCATTTTTGTAATTGTAATATGTTCTAACATTTTTATACATGTTTTTTCAATTACAGACGAAGAGGAGGTTCTCTGAAATCGTCAGCAAAGCTTGTATTGGCTTCACAGAAGTTATGGGCACGTTTATAAGCGAGGTATCTGCAATCAGTGATGATTCTGAGAATGAAGAGGGGGGAAGATGCAGAAGGTCTAAACGTAGAAGAAGTAACAATGCCCAACAAGAGACTGACTTCATCGATGATGATGAAAATGATTCTGACTACAATGTTGATGAAGACGAGGAAGAGGATGAGGTGACAGAGGAGGAGGAGGAGGAGGACGATGACGAAGAAGTGGAGCTAGAGGACGATGATGAAGTGGAGCCAGAGGATGATGGAGTGGAGCTCAATGATGAGAGTGCCTATGAAAAGGATGATCCACCCAAAAAAGTTGATACATCGGGTGATGGTCCTAAATCAAAGGGGAATACTATTTCTCAGAAATCAGCGAGGGAAAGGTAGTATAATTGCTCAGTTCAAACCAGTTGATTAACCCAATCAACCAAGTTTATTCACTGTTTTTGGTTTGTTGCACGCACAGGACTCACTACCATGGTGATAATACTGATGTGGGGGACATGTTGATTGTTCAACCAGTACCAATAGAAGTCATTCTTTCCCAGAAGTCGAAGAAGGAAAGGCTAAGGTAATTGCTTAATCCAAACCAATATATTTGCCTAAAAAATATATCAAATTGGCATAAACTAAGTACTGTATTCGCCTTTTTTTTTGTCATATATGTGTTGTTGGTCATATATCAGATAGGCTGCTTAAGTGGTTTCAAGTATTCGTTCACTGTCTCTGCCTTAGCCTGACTTAGCAGATCACGAGGTGAGGTAGTGTTTACAGCAAGCCTGGCTTAGCTAAGCGGTCGCGAGTCGTGAGGCCTGGCTTGGCTTACTGTCAGATTGGATATACAAGCCTGTAGACAGGGAACCAAACAAGAAATTTTGTATACAGTCTTAGCTTATACAAGTGAACCAAACAATACTAAGTTTTGGGTTGCTAGAGCCTGGCTTTCGAGCTGGCCTGGCTTAAAATATAAGCCTGTCTAGCCTAGAGCAAGTAACCAAACACATTCTAATTGAATTGAAACTCCTTGCTTCTTTTCCTTATATCTATTTCCTTTTCCGCGCGCCCCCTCTGTATCTCTGTGTGTAGCTAGCTACCTAGACAGATCTGCTTGCTTGTAGCGGCTGCTACATCTTTTTTCTGTCTCTACACTACAATAATACTGTTACCCGGCCTTTTCTTCTAGTAGTAGGAGTCGTCAGTCAGTCAATGCACCGCAGTTAGGCCGGAGGTGCAGTCTTTTTGGTACAATCAGTTACTAGTACTTCAGCAAGTTATATATTTTTTTTAAAATGCTGCAACTGTGTCAACTTTTTTGGTATTTACATGTTTTGTTTTTTCAACTCTATGGATGGATTGTTATGGTTATCATGCCATTTAGATTAAATATTTCAAGCATTTTTTCATTTTAAGGTCAGTGTATACTTGTAATATTTTTTCAAAAAACACCATACCTCCTGCTAGTCTTATTTGTACAGAACTTCAGAGGCATAAAGGGGAACCTATACTTCAGCCTTTTAACTACTGTTGTAGTTGCAGAAATATACTTTTCTATTGTCCTTTTTAACATTCAGTTTTATTTTTGCACTAAGACTGTTGTCTTTTTTTTGACATGTGGGTAAGGTTGCCTTCTACTAGTGCTGCGCCCAAAAGTGAAAAACCAGAGGACCATACCAAATGGGATTTCAGCGGCCCATCGTTTGATCTTATGGCATTCATCGAATCACCTACTCTCAAAGAAGGTCCACAAAGCAATTCATGAGAGTTTGGGGATGACGTTTGGTGGGACAATCTGACTGAAGATCAGCTGCAGAAACTTGAAGACGAAGCTAATAAAAAAAGGAACCTCTAGTACCTCTTGATACCCCCCTTGAAGATTTACAAAGGAATGCACCAAGATCTAAAATGGCAGCAGCAGCCATAAGCTGTGGCAATATGTCTGCTCCCAGTACATCTCGAACACCTGCATACCAAGCGCCCCCCAGAAGGCCAGTGTGTGCAGGGCGTGCTTTGCAGTTGCCATACATTGACGGGGGAAGAACGAAGGACTTCAAGTGCAGCAAGATGGTACAGAAAGCATATGACGTGGTCTGCTCAGCCACTAGAAGGACAACGAGAAGCTCAAGCCAAAGCCCAAGTCAATCGGAGTATGTCCAAGTTTCTCTAGATTTTTTACTGTTTTCTATTTTTTCAGTTTTTTAATCTCATTTCCTGTTGTTTTGTCAACTGTTACGCAGTGATATTGTAATTAGTTATCCAGATTTCTATGTGAGCATCAAGCATCTTTCTGATTCAGTTAAACCGGGAGGAAAATTAGCCAACACCGTTGCTGAAATTGGCATATATGCACTAAAGACAAAGGACTCCACCAAAAAAATACTCTCGTTGAGAATTGCTGTGAGAACTCCCCCTTTTGCCATCCCCTATTTTTCTCACTTACCATGTGTTTTTGTACTTGTTTCTTTCGTCAACATACAATTTTTGGATATCTAACATTTTTTTTTTATTTTTACTTGTTTGCATAGACTTATCTACAATTTGGGACTTTGGAGAACAGGGAGGTTCAGAATGCTTTTCAAAGAAGCCCAAACCATCTAGATCGTGCTCACTTGGTAATTGAATGTCCAGTAACTCGCTTGTCTTTTTTTTTCCAAACAGCCAGCTGTATTGTTTAGAGCATTTACTCTCTTTTTTTGTCATTTTAGGTCATGTTTCCAGTTATACAAAATATTCCATTGAAACGTCTCAACGAAACAGTGGGGCACTATTTCCTTCTAGTGTTGAACCTAAGGGAGGGGAGGTTTGAAGTGTTGGATTCAATGAGATCTCTTGATGACAAGAACTTGAATGATTGCTGCAACAATCTTGTTATCTCAATCAAGAAACTATGACAGAAGCATTATCCAATCTCCAAGAAGAATATAGATGGCTACAAACTCATTGATATTCAAGTCCCAGCACAGTCTAACAAGTAGGTCAAACAACTCAACATCATTATAGTTGACATACTGGTTTTTTTTTTATTTGATTACATGTGCATTGACTACTCAATGAATTTTTATTTTTAATATGAAACTAAACATATTCTGATCAGGCAACATTGTGGCAAGTTAAATGCAACATAATGCAAATCAGTAGGCAAATGTATCTGATAGCTGTACTTGATATCAAAATAGAATTTGCAGTAACAGCTAGGTAGCCATCTATCCTAATATTGCCTTTTTTCTGGCAGCCACGACTGCGGGTTCCACATGTTAATGCACTGCGAACATTGGAACGGTAATAACTTGCCTGAGTTTAAGGAAAAAGATTTACCAACAATACGCAAGACCCTGACATACAAATGGCTCACTCATCCTGAGAACCGTGTCGCATGGAAATGTATTCTGAACATTTGCTAGGTATGTCTTCATAACATTCCATTCAGAGATTTTGTTCAGAAAACTAGAATTACTTGTTGGGAACTTGGGATTGTAAGCTCGTTAATAATACTACATGACAATACTGCAATCTAGGCAAATTAATAGTATTTTGAAAGCAATATAATAGCATTACCCAGACAAGTTAATAGTAGTTTTTTTGGTAGCAAGTATGTTTGAAGGCAACAAAACAGGTCTGCCAACACATTCTGTTTGATCTTGAACTTCTGCCCGAAGCTTGTGTGGACATCTCGCTGCATTGTGGTCAGTTGATTTGCAAACACTGCACTTATTCTTCCTTTTTGCTTGACCATTCATTCCCTTCTTTAGCCTCTTCTCCTTCCCGCGCCCTTTGGCTTTTGATCTTGGGGGGTTCCCCACATTAGATGAACCAGGACCTTCCACTACGCCTGCAGGTTGAAATGCAATACAAGCAATCAAGAAAGTACATTTTTACTAGGACAAAGTAGTGCATAACAAAAAGGGTTTTTTTAGTTGTTAAACCTGTCGTTATCAGCGAAGTTTTTGTTGGTTCAGTGGCACCTTGACCTTCATTTTCACCTCCCGTAGCACTAGTGTTTGCATTAGTTGGAGTAGGTCCATTTGTCACATTTATAAGACTAGATTGAATGTTTTGGTTGGATGTTGCAGCACCACTTTCTTTGTTGCTTCTTCCCTGCTGATACACAGCCTTCTTTTTCTTAATTGCTTCAAGTTCAGAGCGCATCTCCTTGATGTGTCTTTCCAAAACTGCAAATTTCTCATCATTTGTACAGCCTTCAGCTGCTAATGTTGCAAATGCAGTGGATGCATTGGTGAATCTCAAAGTTTTCTTACTGGTCAATGGCATCCCATGGGCTACAAGCTCAGTCGGGGCTTGCACATTCTGTACCTCATTTGTTTCACTACTAATCGCTTGCTATGTCCACCTTTCAAGAATGTACCTTTGTGGTATTGATTTCACACCCAACCTGACCATAACCCTCATAACGTGACAACAGATAATGCCATCCCTGTCAAACTTGCTGCACTCGCAGCAGTAGCTCTCTTCCTCTTCTACTGCTGTAATAAGATATTTCCTTTTTCCATACCCATAAACATAGTTATTATTGGGCTCCAACCAATACTGGAACTTCCCTACAGGCTTCACATCATATTCTGCAGTTTTCTCAAACTCTTTGAAAAACCTATAGAACATATTCTGTGTATACAGTGGAAGCATGCTTCTCAAGTGGATGTCTTGACCATCGCCTTCGCTCGTTTTCATCAGTCCTAAAATCTTGCCCATCCTGTGCAACTAGACATTTTTCCTGTATCTTTTGGTACTGCCTTACAAATTGTAGTACAGACAAGTTTGGGTTCACATATTTCTTGAGCAATGCATTGAAACCCTCGCTTCGTTGAGTAGACTGTAGGAATGGGAAGAAATTATGCATGTAGTAGGCTGGTACGAAGCTCTGCCGTATACTGTACAGGTGCTTAAAATGTTCATTCTGATCCAATCCATAGTGATGAACCATAGCAACCCATGTAGACTCAAATTCTTCGGGGGTGACAGTGTAGTTCAAGCAGGCCACAAAATCTACCTCCAACTCTTCGTTTTTAGCAAGGATAGGTCCTATTGTGCCTAAAAACTTGTCCATTATGTGACATCTGCAGTTCCTATGGGTTGTGTTTGGCAAAACAGTGCAAATGGCAGCTCTCATCGCAACGTCTTGATCGGTAATTATGTTCAGTGGTGCCTTTCCATCCATCGCCTCTAGAAATGATAGAAACAATCATTCATAGGTAGCTGTCTTTTCATTTCTAATAAATGCACAGCCTAGCTGAAAAGTTTGGCAGTGCCTGTTTATTCCTATGAATGGTGTGAATGGCATCTCATATATATTAGTCATATAGGTCGCATCAAATGAAACAGTCACTGTATGCCTCTTTGTAAGCATGCCTTGCAGCTGAATCAACCCAAAAGAGGTTCTCAACCTTATGGTTGTCATCTAGTTTGATCTTGTAGAAGAAATCTGGGTCCTCTTCTTTCAAAGCTATGAAATAGTCCAAAGTTTCTTGCATATCTCTGAACTTCTCAATCTTGTGAATGGTGGAGCGGAAATTTGAAACTTGTTTGGCCTCATATGGCACCAGTTGCGCAGACCCATAGAACTCACTCATGAGCTGCATGATTCTACCCGTGCTCAAGTTGCATCCATGCAGCAAAACAATGAAATCCTTCTCCTGCCTTGGTATCCCTTTGTGGGACCTTAGAAATTTTTTGAGAGATGGCTTCACCACAAGATCATGGTTGTGATCAACCAAAAAATAGATGACTTGCCACCTAGAGCCAATCATTTTAACCACCATCCTAGCTTTGCAGTTTGTATAAAACATTTTCTCCCTCCCTCTTTTCTTACATCCATCAAGCTTCTTCCTCTTCTCTCCTTGCTCATCCTCTCCTTCTTGTGCACTATCATCCTCATCTTCAGCTTCATCATTGTTAGAGTAGCAAGTGACAGGATCAAGAAGCTGACCATTTCTCTTCCTGCCAAAGCCTTCTTTATTGCACACATACTGCACCTTTTCTATTTCTTTGGTGATTGCTGACCGTCGAGACGTGTTTCTCCTAATGGAAAAGCCAGTCCTTTTTACATATGAGTTGTAGTACTCTTTTGCTTCTTCCAAGGATGCAAAAGTCATTCCATTGTGTGGCATTTCAGGAGTGGACCAAACCTCTTCTTCCTCTACTGCTCCTTCATTTCTAGAACCATTCAATTTATTATCAGCAACTACATGATTGACAATAAAGCTTTCATTTGCAGCACCATTCATTTCATTCTCAGCAACCAAAGGACTAGCAACTAAACCTTCATTCCTGTCCTCTAACCATGCTTGTTCAAATGACAGTCTGATATCAGAAACAGTGGGAACAACTTCTTCTGATAATGTAGGAACCTCAGCTAAAACATTATGCTGAACTTCAGAAAAACTAGGCATAATGTGCTGGTTCTCATTGTCGTTGTTAGGCCGAGGAATTTCATGCATTGCAGGCAATTGTGTGCAGAAGGTAGGGTTGTTGGTCGCATGATCCATATTAAATGCAGATAAGAAATCATCATCAAAATCTGGTGGTATCTCATTTAGATCCATGTTTGAGACCTGCATTCAAAAGTACCAAGTATAACTGTGTTACTGTTTTTATTACACAAAATTAATACTACCAGTTTTTTCTGTTCAGCATAGGCTTTTCAGCTTTATGTAGTATATGGAATTTTCATAATAATTGCGCCTATTAGGGGTGCCATAGTTACCAGTCACATATGTGCTTATCCCTTATTTATTTATTTTTTTTGGTTCAATTTGCAGGTGTGAGGCAATTAAGCAACAAATGGAATATCATAGTTCAAGGGGCAATAATCATGTGCAGCAGCTACCCTAAGGAAGTTCCAGTACAGAGGAGTTTGTGCAAGTATGCATATATCTGTGTTAGTTAGTAAAAAAACAGTATCTGATACTATCATGTGCAGGAATAACATTGGTCATTATCATGACCACATCTGGAACATATGTAGTAGGAGGTTGGAGTACTATTTCAGTGATCTTAGTAACTGAATTGCTTATGGAATACAACTGAATTGCTTATGCAAGAGTAATGAATTGCTAATCATTCAGGGGTTTTTAGTTGGAATTGCTGAAAATCTGAATGTTTTCCTAGAGAACAGATCTAGTTTTGCAGTATGAGTAATTTAGTGCATGCAGAAAGGTTGATATATGTAGCTGTTAGTATCAAATTGCTGAAGATATTTTTTCACATACCTGTATCTGTTGGATGAATTGGCTTTTTTTGCTTTTTGTTTTGCACGGGTCAGCCGATCGTCCGTTGGTGCGGCGGCGGCTGGGAGCCCCCTCTGCGTTGTGTGTGTTGATTGGGAAAAAGGGCAGAGGAGGAAGAAACTTCCTAGGTAAGGGATGGACGCGGTGGGTGGGCTTTGGTATGTTGGGCCTCCCATTAAAAGTGGGATGTGGGGGGGGGGGGGGGAGTTTTTCTGGTCTTTCCGTGCGTGCGGTAACACTAACGCATGCACGTGAGTGCGTTAGCCGCTCCCTATTAAAATATATAAATAATTATGCTAAGTAATTAGTATCATAGGAAAGATCTTTAAATCTAGTTTTTTTAATAAATTTATTTGAAGATATAAATATTACACGTATTTTCTATAAACTTAGATAAAGTTAAGAAAAATTGACCGGTACGTATCCTGTAATGACTTTTTTTTTTTGGGACGGAGGGTGTATGCTGGTTGGAGAATTGCTCGCCCAGCAAAGGGATTAAAATGCAGCTGGCAAGGCCGCTGCATCCAAAGCACGATGACAGTGCAGTGAGCGTGCGCTTCCACTCGCCGACGCGAGAAACAACGCAGTCGGCACCATCCGCTCCAGTGTTTAGCTGTCCCAAGCTCGACCGGGACAGTTGTGCTGCCGCCCTCCCACGCCGCACCGTACGTCCAGCACACGAAATTAATCTGTAGTACACGCGCGCCCATGGCCCATGCGGGCACACGCTGTCGAAACCATTACAGTCTTAGCGGTACGTACGGTTGGCCCATATCGCGGTGCCTATGCACCATTCCGTCCATGACCGACTGTGAACGACAGATACACAAAAAAAAACTCGTCTCCCTGCGCCACGCCGACGCGGCGACGCCGCACCAACAGAGTAGTACGAGTACTCCATGTGGGATGCGGCGAGTGAATGCGACATTACAGACAGTATACGTACGGCACGTCGGCGGCACTCGACCCGAGGCGAGGCCGGCACGCCGGCACTGCGTACGTGTACGTGATACAGTGCTGACGACAGCCACAGGGATCGGATCCGGATCTGCTGCGGCCTGCGTGTGTGTCCGCAACAGAGCAGGGGACCGCTGCGGCCGGCCGTACGTACGTAGTAGGAATACACGTACGTAACGAGCAGCCTGCACTGCACTCCATCCATCCAGCTTTGGGGTGTGGCGTCGCGTGCGGTGCGGCTTCCGCTGCTGCACGTCAGTCCAAGCCCGGGCCCGATCGGCGATTTCGACCGGACCACCAGCTAGCCGTCCGCTGTGGTCATCGTCGGTTTCTTCTCTTCTTCTGGTTATTTATGATCCAGAGCGGCGTGAGCTGTCGTGATTTGGATGCGCAATGGCTTCTCCTGGCTGCTGGTTAACGACCAGATATGCGATTTGGCAGTTGTCAGCTGGGTCTGCGGCTTTCAAAGTTTGAACTGTCATCTCGCCCGCAGGCGCAGCCGCCCGCCCGCCTCCATCTTGCTCGCGCGCACGAATCGTTTTCTCCGTGATCAAGCAACAATAAGCTAGGGTCCGCATGCGTGATTACTGCCGGGACGACCACAAATTAGACTTAAACCCTTGTATATATACACACACGATGGCCGCCCGGAGTCTACTCCACCGTTCGCGGCAACAAGTTATCATACGCCGGCGCTTGAGCTGTGCATTCTACTCTGTCTAGTGTGCAGATGGAAATGAACCGGGTTTTAGTTAGACGTGTGGTACGGGCAGTGGCGGGCGCAGGATTTTAGTGCTGGATATTCAAAATATATAGTGATATCAAAAAAAAAATTGCCAATCAAATGACTAATGTTAGACATGTATAATGTCATATAGTTAAAATATAGGAAATATATAACACATAATTAAGCACAAATTCCATATATTCACAGTATTGTATATTCAAGAATTTAAGCATAAATTAAAATTGTTCAACATAAAAAAGTAAATAATTCAACATTAAAAAGTGGAAACATATGGAATATATAGTCAATAAAACTTACAGATTCTAAGACAACTTTCCGTTCGTTCGTGCTTTGAAATCGGTTGATGATGTTTTCATCCTTTGCTTGCAAGAAGAGTCCCCTTTTCGATCTTTTGCTTGCAAGTAGACACTAGTTCAGTACTTCTGTGCTTGCTAGTTGCCGGTTGGTGCACTGGTGCCGGGTGCCCCTGCCGCTGGCCGCTGCTTGCCTGTGGCCTGCTGTGATAGAACCTCCTAAGAACATGGCCCACTTACCAGGATTATCGTCCAAGTCTTAAAAGATCCGTCGGGTGTCCTCAGATTAAACCGAGTCATTCACCCCTTTCCGAGCAGAATCGTCTCATTACAGACATTACAGAAGTAATACAATAATTTAATTTACATTAAAGCAGTAGAAAAGATATAAGTCATATTACAAACCATAAGTTTTGAAAACATAACTTAAGTGTCATACGAATATATTACATCAAGCTAGTGATAAAAAGAGTTATGTCACAACCAACTGAGGTACTCTGCCCAAGAGTCAAACAACTAAGTTTAATCCTCATCCTCCTAAACATTAACTACGGTCATGCAGCACGGGGCTACACAGACCGACGGTTCAACTTCATCTGCAACAAGGGTTAACAAACCCTGAGTACGGGAGTACTCAACAAGACTTAACCGACAAATAAATTGTGGAGAATGCGCCCAATCCTACGGATAGTTGTGGTGGCCCCAGGGGTGACAACTCTGTAAGGCCTTTGTAATCCACCACGTTCGGGTTGGTGTTTTCGTAGAGCTTTTGGCAGCCTCCCCCCGACTACCTTTTTCCCAGTCTTTATCGAGAGTCGGGAAGGTACTGTTGCTCCAAAGTAAGTAGAGTATCATAGACCTTTGATTAGATATCCTCCTTAGAAAACTCTAAAATCTCTCTATCCAGTTATCTTATCTATCCTTGAATGCTCTTAGTTCCTATCTAGTACACTTCGCGTTCCCCGTGGAAATCGATACCCTTGGAATACTCACGGGTGAAAGCTACAACGGTATCCGTGCGCTTGCAGATTTATCTGTTTGCGTTAAGAAATACCAACAAGCTTTCTGGCGTCGTTGCCGAGGAACGGTAGCTGTGCTAGTTTCTAACTATGGTCATCCATCTACCTTTTTCTTATTTCCTTTTTACCATCTTTCTCACCTTACCATATTCATCTTATCACAATCATAAATATTTTACTCCAAAGGGTGACTTGTTGGAGACTCCACCATCTTCACACCCTATTCTTATAAATGGCTATGAGCTTCGCCCTGCATGTATAGCCATGGTTTGGGAACAATCTTTCTCTAGGCTTGGTTTAGTTTTAAATCCAGTTGAAAATATGAATCATCCAAGTATAGAGAAGGCCCCAAACCAGACCAATTTGAGAGTTGCAAATCCAAGTGGAATTTTGAACTTACATGAAGAATCAACCATAGATATTGGAGAGGAAGATGATATCAATGAGCAAGGAATCTATTCCATAACTATCTCTTTAAATCCATGCTCATATGAGACATCTCCCGAACCCATTGGTCTCTCTATCATTACCACACATGACATCTTCAACACCCTCGCACTTTCTGTTTACAAATACTTGAAAAGGGTGGTTGAAAATGCATTTGTTCATCATAAATATTGCAGATCTCGTTGTGATAAATATTAACATGTTTAGTCACCTTTTTGTTGCCTACCTTTGTGAAGCGAGCGTAGAAATATATGATTATATTCCTTCGGGTATTTTTGTCACTAACCTTCCCAGGTATAGAGCAGAAAGAATGAAGGAATGATAAGCATAAGGTATGTCCAACCAATTATTATGCAACATTTAATTTCATTCATCCAATCTTGATTTTTGCAAAATTCAAGTTTGGGGGATAACCCATCGTAAAAACATCTTTTGCCATGTTGCTACATCATCTTATTTGTACCTACCTTTAAGGCATGCTCAACTACTACAAGAAAAAATCATCATACTCTCTCATCTTCACTTGAGTAAATCTCCATAATACTTTCATGCTATCTTTGTTTGCTATAGTATATGTTTAGGTTTTGAAGTATTTTCATATACCTTTTAAATTATGCATGGTGCTTAGTTTAAACCAAAGGTATTTTGATGTTACTTCTAAAGGCTTTTAAATTAAGCATGGTGCTTAGGTTAAAATGTCTTCCTAAATTAATCTAGACTTGTCTAGGTTGATTTTTGAACCGATAGTATACTAGAGTAGATATTGGATATTTTGTTGGACTAACCCCTGCAGGAAAACTTTCAATACCAAATTGGGAAGTCCTGAGATGAACTCATACTAAGATGAAGAGAGACACATGAACTTCAACAACCTTCACAAGAGAGATGCAGCTAATTCATCATGATGAATTCCATGGAGCAAGAAAAAGACATCTACAATCAAGGCACTCAATCCATGGAAGAGGGTGAACAAAACTTCAAGACAAGATCAACAAAAATTTCAAGATCGGAAGAACGAGGATGAAAGAGGAGTGGAACAAGAAGACAAGCTGTTAATGCACAACCAGATGATCAAGGGAAGTTTCCATGAAGGTATGATTCCATCATTCTCCAATGACAAAGGTAAAGGTAAGTAAGGATCACTCTAAAAGCCTTTCTTTGATTATGGTATTCACATAAATAAAGATCTAAACATGTTTAAGCTGCAACTTTACTTGATCCAACCTGATTAACTCAACATGTTTGTTCTTTAAAGCTTGATCCTAGTACCACTTCTTGATCTCATAGTATTAACCATATGAGCTAGAATGTTGCACATCCAACCTTAGAAGATGATAATCTCAAATCATTTAAAAATACATTATTCATAGATAATCCTTCCATGTGTTATTGCAATCTGATTTGCTAAGTGTTTTTGAACTGCTACATTCATGCTCATCTTCTGATCATATCACACATGTCATGGTTGAATAAAACATAAGAACATCAATACAAATTATTGCTCAATATATTTAGGTTAGAGATGAATGAATAAACAGTTAGCTCTGTTGGTGTTTTTCCACCAGCAGAGCCCATGCACTTGATCTCTGCCTTGTTTCTATGAGCAGGACACTTCTTCACCATGCCATCAAGATCATGGGTGGATGACATCCTACCAATGAAGAAAGGAGATCCAGGGAGACCTGTCATTCCAATCTCCATTGGAGCTTACACTTTTGAAGAAGTTATCTGTAACCTGGGAGCAAGTGTCAACATTAAGCGAAGCTTGCAGATCAGACACTATGCTATCCCAAGGAATTCCTTAATATGTCAACATACGAGTTGGACACTCGTTCGTATGGGTAAAATCTTGTGATTGAAGAAACAAGCAGAGATGCGAAAGCACTTATTATCTTGGGACGCTCATTCGTGAGAATAGATAATGCCATCGTCTACATAGATAGCGCCAAGATCTGTTTCACTATCAAGGATGAGAAGGAGAGATTCACTTTCATGAAGCATACACTCAAGGCTCTTACTCATCCTAAGAGGTCATACATCTACGAGGATACAACTATTGCTACAAGAAAAAAGAACATCAATAATAGAAGGAGGAAGAGTAAAGCTCAACAACCAAGAGAAGACCCAGATAATTAGCACTATTGATTCAAGATATGATCAACTCCTTCTATCACAATACCTTGCTAAGCTGGGAGATCTAGGAGTACCTACCATTGATTGCAAGATCAAGGGAAGTACATTCTACAAGATATTCTGCAATGTTGGATCAAGCAGTGACACAGTGTCTAAGGTGGCCTACCAACATTTATATAACAGTAGACCACTAAACTAGACATATGTGTAGCTACAGCTAGCAGACCAATCATTCTGATTTCTAGAGGGAATAACAAAAGACACCATGATCAGAGATCACTATGTTCCCACCAACTTCATGGTTCAAGATATGGGAGATAAAGATGAAGTCCACCTCATTCGAGGAAGATCTTTCCTCAACACCACTAGTGCAATCATCTCCATGAAATCATGAGAGATCCATTTCCAATTTCCTGAAGAGAAGAAACAAGCCACCAAGGATGGATGGACAGGCTATCTGGGAGAATTAACAAGATATTAAGATCAATTCAATAATAAAGATAAGAGTTCTCCTGAAAGAAGTCGTACCACCAACAGAGGATGTATCACCTGCTACAGAGGAAAGAAGAAGCACAACCTTAGACTGAGGAAGTGTGGAAGAGGAAAGAGACTTCATCGGAAACACCAACACAAGAAGAGCAAACATCCAAGTGTTCATCACGAGTAGACCATGCTCCTTAAGACATTTGAACCAGAAGAGAGGTCCGGATCGACGGACCTAAATCTCCGAACCTTAGCCGGAAGATAAACTCGATAAGTTATCTGCATATTTATTTCTCTGCATTTGCATTAGTTGCACTCTAGCATATTTACTTTCCATAAGTATTTATGGCTCTATTCATATATCATTCTTAGTCTAATCTAGTGCATAATCATCTTAATCATAGCATATCTATATTATTGCATTGCATTATAAAAAGAAAAACCTTTAAGCCCCATGTGAATAAGTCTTTCAACTATTTACTGTGGAGACATAAAAAAATAGTGCATTAGTCATTTGCATATAAAATTGAAAATCTAAAAAAGTATATTTGAATATTCGAATTCTGTAAGGCTCTAGGCAATCAAGGCATAAATGGTTTACCGCTAACGCTTAATCTGTTCCACGAGCTTTGTTGTCTATTTGAGTTTAGCAGGATTTGGAAAGACTAGACAGGATTAGATAACTTCATCTACTTTGAGAAGTACAGCTACATCAACTACCATCTTGAAGTCTCAGAGAAGTGAAGTAAGTCTACACTGTCTAAACGAATGACTATGTCAACATCCAGCTTGGGGGAGAGCACCCCCATGCACCCAGAAGAGGTCCACGAGATCAAGGACGTGGGCAAGGAGGCGTTGCAGGTTCCAGCTGGAGAGCACATGAGGAACCACGGTTTTCTCATTTTGAGTAAGGTGGTCCTTCCCGAGGAGTTGTTGGTGAGGAGGAAGACGACGCAATTTCCGATGCCATGGACACTTCTAGTGGCATGCCTCCTCGACCACCAGGTCCTCAAAGACCATGAGCATCATTCTCGTCCCCACGAGATAGGGAGCATCGTGAGAGGAGTCAACAAATGGACAATCTCACCAATGTCATAGGAGAGCTTCGCGTTGAGCATGGTGTGACAGTAGGTATAGTCTAGCAAAAACACCGAACAACTCCAAGCACTTCAAGAAGAAGAAATCCAACGATGGAGGATGTGGTGGCAACAACATCCATATCAGCCACTACATTATTAAGCAAAGGATAAGCTTGGGGGAGTTCCCTCCCCCACTAAGGTAAGTGTTTAATTCCAGCATTTACATTCATGCATCTTGCTTATCTTTGCTTGCAAAAAAAAATCTCTAATTATGATAAAAAGAACAATAAGACTTCTCTCTACTCACATATGTTCCATGAATGTTTATCTCTCTATGGAAATGATGAATAGTTGCTCTGCCGTAATTCCTTTCAAGTACCTAGTTTTCAACCTTGAATTCTCCCGAGTTTTAGACAAAATTGTTTCGACATAAGATTTGCTCTGAATCTGAAACTTATGGGTTGCGAATGCTTGAGCTAAGTCTAGGTAGTTGATAGGTATGATATGAGAAAGTTGAGCTACTGTTTATCTTGTTCCTAGCAATACTAGAGTTCTGGAGAATTTATCTTCTGAAAATTAAAAATATTACATGATGAGTCTCTGTATGACGAGAGCTTGAATTCCTACCACAGCCATATATACATGCCTGGTAGATTAGGAAAACATTCACTATCATATTTACTGCTTGTATTTGCATTGAGTATTGTCAAGCTTTGTTGACCCTTAGAGACTTGTCATGCTTTTAAAATCAAGATCACGTACACTCCACTCATATATGCTACTTCTATCCTAGAAGCACGCATCTACATATATGCCATCCAGATCCACCAGAAAAATGCTCTACTCCTACCTTGGGAGTAAGTAACAAAAAATATCCTAGTTCTCCACCTATCCATATATTTCATTACCACAGATGTAACTACTCCAAAGATTTCCTCGTTATCATCTCTCAAAAGCTTTATTAGAAAGAGACTTGGGGTTCTAAAAAAAAATAAAATAATAATAATAATAATAATAATAAAGAGAGTAAAACATGGACAAGTGTCCTATCAAAACAATGGGTACTTAGATGCCCGTCTCTCTTAAAAAAAAGAAGCAAGCAATCCCAAGTTCTCTCAAAAGTTCCAAGCTCCAAAAGAGAGAGGTATGTATATATGTATTCAAGGAGCAGAGTAGAATTAGGTTTCCACCATACACTCTCATATATCCACCACACATATCCACCCTTATACATCCACCATATATCTCATACACATGCACATCTTGATTTGATTGTATGACCTATTTCTCTGGATCCATTGTTTGACTTTACAATATATGCTTTGCAAGTATGTATGCGTTGTTTCTCCCCACCTAGGAACTCCATATATTGCCTATTAGTTATAGGGTGTGAGAGAGAAGGCACATTATTACTTTGCCTGTTCCAAAAATAATACATATTCTGAGAGAAGGCATAACACCATTGTTGCCTTGGTGAGGATCCACAAATACCACATATGGAGAGACTTGAGAGGGTCATACAAAAGAGACTTTGAGTTTTATTTTGAAAACTTTGCAAAACTCCAGGATGAAGGTAAAGTGAAGAGCTTGAGATATAGTACTTGGCTGGCTCATTCTACTTTTCAATTACTCAAGACCCAAGTGATGGCTATAAGCCCCATGGTTAAAGGTAATATGGGTAAGTTTGAAAGTCAGAATAGTTTACTCTAATTCAGAGGAGAATTCTTGTTTGAATGTATGTGTACCTTTAAGGCGTGAAAGCATTGTAGCAACTCCTGATCCATCTTCGAGTTCATCTTTGCTCCGAGACAAGCAAAAGGTAAGCTTGGGGGAGTTGTTGACGGTCCTTAAGTACCAATTTTAACCGTCAACTAAACAAGGAAAAGGATCTAAATGAAACCACTAGCTAGAATTAGGGTTTATACTGATATAATTCCATGAGTTTTGGTAAATGTCTGTTTCTATAGGGGGTTATCAGGAAATACCAAGGAAAGGCCCACATGTCATGTTTACATAGAGATAATTATCAACCGCAGGATTTTCTATACTCTAGAGGGTTCCAGAGGACATGAGAACGAGCCGGAAGCCGAGGGGAGCCAAGCCCAGGGCGCCCGCCCTACCTCCGGAGCCAATCAGGCTCAACTTCGCGGATTATGATCCACTGCTTTTGAGGATGAATCTAAACCATTCATATAGGTCGGTTTGATCCAACGACCCACGTTCATTTGAGGAGGCTATATACGGAAGGCCCCTGACCCCCCTGAGGGCCATCTCATCTCATTATTCTTCTCCAGAGCAAAAACTAGGGTTTCAATTAGATGTAGAGAAGGAGAGAGATCCCTCTAGTTGTCTAGATCTAGTTCTTCTAGTTCTAGTTCATCTAGTTGTAATTAGAGGTGAGAGAGAGGAGGAGAGAGCTAGGAAGAGCCGGATCTGTCGGATCTTCTTCAAGATTGTACTTGTGCAGCATATGGTTCTGAGAAATCTCCGGGTTCTTCATTTACTATTTCTAAGTATCTTATTTTAGTTCTTACTTTATTCTATTTACGGGATCTCCGCACGTATCGAGTGCTCTAGTTTACAATTGGAATTAGAGTAGTAAGCAATAGTGTAGACGTGGTGTCTAGACTAGAGTTTACCTAAGTTTGCGCCCAATCCTACAGATAGTTGTGGTGGCCCCAGGGGTGACAACTCTGTAAGGCCTTTGTAATCCACCACGTTCGGGTTGGTGTTTTCGTAGAGCTTTTGGCAGCCTCCCCCCGACTACCTTTTTCCCAGTCTTTATCAAGAGTCCCCTTTTCGATCTTTTGCTTGCAAGTAGACACTAGTTCAGTACTTCTGTGCTTGCTAGTTGCCGGTTGGTGCACTGGTGCCGGGTGCCCCTGCCGCTGGCCGCTGCTTGCCTGTGGCCTGCTGTGATAGAACCTCCTAAGAACATGGCCCACTTACCAGGATTATCGTCCAAGTCTTAAAAGATCCGTCGGGTGTCCTCAGATTAAACCGAGTCATTCACCCCTTTCCGAGCAGAATCGTCTCATTACAGACATTACAGAAGTAATACAATAATTTAATTTACATTAAAGCAGTAGAAAAGATATAAGTCATATTACAAACCATAAGTTTTGAAAACATAACTTAAGTGTCATACGAATATATTACATCAAGCTAGTGATAAAAAGAGTTATGTCACAACCAACTGAGGTACTCTGCCCAAGAGTCAAACAACTAAGTTTAATCCTCATCCTCCTAAACATTAACTACGGTCATGCAGCACGGGGCTACACAGACCGACGGTTCAACTTCATCTGCAACAAGGGTTAACAAACCCTGAGTACGGGAGTACTCAACAAGACTTAACCGACAAATAAATTGTGGAGAATGTATAACAGTATGTGTTGACGGTCCTTACCAATTTTAACCGTCAATTAAACAAGGAAAATGATCTAAATGAAACCACTAGCTAGAATTAGGGTTTATACTGACAGAATTCCACGAGTTTTGGTAAATGTCTGTTTCTACAGGGGGTTATCAGGAAATACCAAGGAAAGACCCACATGTCATGTTTACATAGAGATAATTATCAACCGCGGGATTTTCTATACTCTAGAGGGTTCCAGAGGACACAAGAACGAGCCGGAAGCCGAGGGGAGCCAAGCCCAGGGCGCCCGCCCTACCTCCGGAGCCAATCAGGCTCAACTTCGTAGATTATGATCCACCGCTTTTGAGGATGAATCTAAACCATTCATATAGGTCGGTTTGATCCAACGGCCCACGTTCATTTGAGTAGGCTATATAAGGAAGGCCCCTGACCCCCCTGAGGGCCATCTCATCTCATTATTCTTCTCTAGAGCAAAAACTAGGGTTTCAATTAGATGTAGAGAAGGAGAGAGATCCCTCTAGTTGTCTAGATCTAGTTCTTCTAGTTCTAGTTCATCTAGTTGTAATTAGAGGTGAGAGAGAGGAGGAGAGAGCTAGGAGGAGCCGGATCTGTCGGATCTTCCTCAACATTGTACCTGTGCAGCATCTGGTTCTGAGCAATCTCCAGGTTCTTCATTTACTATTTCTAAGTATCTTATTTTAGTTCTTACTTTATTCTATTTACGGGATCTCCGCTCGTATCGAGTTCTCTAGTTTACAATTGGAATTAGAGTAGTAAGCAATAGTGTAGACGTGGTGTCTAGACTAGAGTTTACCTGAGTTTGTGCCCAATCCTACGGATAGTTGTGGTGGCCCCAGGGGTGACAGCTCTGTAAGGCCTTTGTAGTCCACCACGTTCAGGTTGGTGTTTTCGTAGAGCTTTTGGCAGCCTCCACCCGACTACCTTTTTCCCAGTCTTTATCGAGAGTCGGGAAGGTACTGTTGCTCCAAAGTAAGTAGAGTATCATAGACCTTTGATTAGATATCCCCCTTAGAAAACTCTAAAATCTCTCTATCCAGTTATCTTATCTATCCTTGAATGCTCTTAGTTCCTATCTAGTACACTTCGCGTTCCCCGTGGAAATCGATACCCTTGGAATACTCACGGGTGAAAGCTACAACGGTATCCGTGCGCTTGCGGATTTATCTGTTTGCGTTAAGAAATACCAACAAGCTTTCTGGCGCCGTTGCCGAGGAACGGTAGCTGTGCTAGTTTCGAACTATGGTCATCCATCTACCTTTTTCTTATTTCCTTTTTACCATCTTTCTCACCTTACCATATTCATCTTATCACAATCATAAATATTTTACTCCAAAGGGCGACTTGTTAGAGACTCCACCATCTTCACACCCTATTCTTATAAATGGCTATGAGCTTCGCCCTGCATGTATAGCCATGGTTTGGGAACAATCTTTCTCTAAGCTTGGTTTAGTTTTAAATCCAGTTGAAAATATGAATCATCCAAGTATAGAGAAGGCCCCAAACCAGACCAATTTGAGAGTTGCAAATCCAAGTGGAATTTTGAACTTACATGAAGAATCAACCATAGAGATTGGAGAGGAAGATGATATCAATGAGCAAGGAATCTATTCCATAACTATCTCTTTAAATCCATGCTCATATGAGACATCTCCCGAACCCATTGGTCTCTCTATCATTACCACACATGACATCTTCAACACCCACTAGTTTTCATTCTAAGCATACTAAGCTGCGAAAGTAACTTGCGTATTTAAAACAGGTATCAAGGTACATGAATTAAATACTTCAAGAATCTGGCTATGCATCAAGTAGGAATTTGATAGAATAGTAACCATGCAATAATTAACCATAAGTGTATTTAAAGAAAACTTTGAAATACAAGGTAGGGTTTAAATGCACCGGGGCTTGCCTTGGTTTGTAGGATAAACTATTTCTGGTTCCGAACCACAGATATCAAACCCAACCTCGTAGTGTTGATTATCCAAACCAATAACGTGATGGACCTCTCCACCAACAATATTATCTACACGATAATGATATGCTTAGATGATGCTTAAATGTAAACATGATGTTTAACTCATGCAAAAGCACATGGCTAAGTGATGACAAATCAAGAGTAATTATCTTGAGTACAACTTTCCTTCACTTAAGAAAAGAAAACTAGTTCATTAAGTAATTAACCAATTCTTGCTTAATTAACTATCCCTTTTAATAATTACATCCAAAAGAACTAACACTCAACATTACATTAAATACATGTTCATATTGTGGTTGTCACTGAACAATGACACATGTGTAGCAAACAATCCAAAATCACCCAAATTCCATAGTAATTAGGGTTTTTAATTGATTTTATCAATTATTAATTAATTAATTAATTAATCATGTTTCAAAAGTTTGTCCAATGGACCTCAAACTTTTTGTACAACAAGGTATAGTGACATACAGGTTACATAAATATTCTCATAATTTTTGGAATTATAAACAGAGCATGAAAAATCATTGAAAATGGCTTTTCTAATTAAAGTAGACATTTTTACAGAATTAAAAATGTACTGGGTAGTATCATATTATATTTTTATTAAATACTACACACATCAGAGAGTATACGCAATTAATTTCATGATTTATGGATATACAGAAAAATAGATACAAAAATAACAAAGTGTAGCACTATTCAATTTCAGAAAATAGAAAATCATATGAATTGAGTCACTGACGGCTGGGACCCGCGTGTCAGCTCTTCCTAACCCTAACCGGCGGCGCCGACGACCAAAAACACGGCGGTGCGTCGTCGTCGTTGATCAAACCGATCAACCAACACTCGCGTTGCATTCTACGCTTCAACCCGAACCTATCGAGGTATAATACGCCTAATTCTATCCCTCACAGAGGGCTCACCGGCGACAATGACGGAGCTCACCGCTCGGCCACAATCACGCCGACGAATACAGGATGTAATCGACTCAACCGAGGACTTAGAACTACTCAGAGACTCATCGCGATCATGAAGCGCTCGCTAAACGATTCAGACGACTCTTAAAACATCAAGAATGACTGCGCCGACGACCATGGCGCACGGCGGAGCTCTGGGCAACATACACTGGCTAAACCGAGACGATAATCAAACAACCGACTCCATAATCATGATCAGGACACTACTACGAAGCTAAAGCACCAATCAATTGAACAAATGATCAAGTAACAAGCTCTACCGACGATCGGCACCGACGCATCGGCGCAAACTCATCGGCGCAATGCGACAGAGCATTAGAGCTCGAATTGAGAACAACTAAGCACCTAGGGACTACCAGTGGCTCACCCCGAAGCTGTCGCTCTCGCAAACTCAGACGGAGATGGAGTAGAACGGCCGGACAACGGTGACAGTCGCGGCGGAGAAGATGAACAGCGGCAACAGCACGTTCCCGAGGCTACGGACTGTCATTGGTTCAACCAAGAGGTAGGTTAGAACCGCCATTCGATAAGGATCAAGAATCAAGCAACAAAATAGAATGAGAGCTTATGTGTAGCTCAGACGACATGAAACCTGAGAGGCAGCGTGTCCGTCGGAGCCGAGAAAGACGATGATACGCCGGGCGTTCCGGTGGATTCTAGCTTCCACCAACACGTTTAAGCTGTGCACGGAGACATTGCGAAACTAATGCGGTAGCTGGGTGAAGACGATGGTGGTTTATTTCACGGGAAAAACTCGTCGGAGCGGAGGCGGTGCTCGGCGGCGGAAGCAGAGAAAGAAGATCGACTTGTGCTGGCCTCTGGGGTACTTATAGGAGTCCATGGATAGATGGATAAGGGTCGCCTCGATGTCGTGAAGCTCGTGGAAGGGTTTGGGCGCGACGAGAAGCCTTGAGAAGGACGGCAACGCCGACCTTCTAGGCGTCGGCCGCCATGAGCGGCGCGGTGGACGACAGCTGCCCTCGTGGCACTGTTCACCAGAATCACAGAAATGCCACTGGTTTCATTTTGCAAAATAGACCCTCTTACACTTGGTTTCAGGAAAAAGTATAAACATGAAAGTTGTTCCAAATTTCAAAATCTACAACTTTGTAAATACTCACTTTTTCAGATTCTGCATAGTTTTCAAAATAGAAATTTGAATTTGAATTCAAGTTTAAATTGAATTACCCCCTTTATCATAACTCTGTATTTTTTAATATAACTTCAAAATCTCCAAAAACAACTTTTGTTGTATTTATTATGCTCTACAACTTTGCTTTAACACTCATATGCTAATTTATTATATTTTTTGAATTTCATGTTTGGGGTACTATTTATCCCCTCCTAAATTAGGGTTTCTGGAATTATTTTTAAATTCAATATTTGGAATTCATCACAAACAAGCACAAGCTAATTTAAGCACATACAATGAAACTTGTTTTAGTTTAATGCATAACAAAGTTCTCAAATCATATGAATGATGCTTAATGCATATGATGACATGGCATATTTTAATAATTAAACACCAGAGGTGTTACACCTGCCCTTGTTGTTGCGCTGCTGCGGTGGCGCTCCTGCCTGCTGCGCATTGCACGCTTGCACGCAGACGTAGGCACGTAGAGTAGCGCTTGCCGCTCGACTTCTTGTCCGCCGCCGCTCGCCAGCTAGGGTTCGTCAGGACTCAGGATTGGGAAATTGGCATTTGGGGAAAGGGGAAAGCCGTGGCTGCGTGCGTGCGAGGAGCGCGAGACAGGAAAAGCCGAAAAGGAGGCCGATTTTGGGCCGCTGGGCCGCGCAGTGCTGTTGGGCCATCGGTGGGAGAGAAAAATGAGTGCAAATTAGGCCTACTTGCCTGTACTGGTAATCAAAATCGTTGTATTTTTGGTTTTCCAAATACAGACTTGTATATGCACTATATGTATAAAAAATTTTGTCAAAAAATTTGGGTATTCAACTGAATACCATTGAATCATGCTGGGCCTGCCCCTGGGTATGGGTAACCTCGGACTCTTATGCTAGAATTCGGTCACATTTATTACCCACATAAAAAATGTTTTGGGGGCGATCAGCAGATGCCGCGTGACTTTATGTCTATGCACAGGCATTGTATGGAACTGTTGCATAAATTTAGAAAAGCAATTGGAAAGAAAAAAACAATATGTATTAAATATTAAATGCTTTTATATATATATATATTATATATATATATATTATATATATATATATGTATATATGGATACATATTTAAAGGGTTGTTTGGTCGTTAGCCACATCATTTCTCCACACTTTATCAAACTCCATACTGTCATAAAGTGAAAAAATGGCGGGATTCTCTTTAGCATGATAAAGCATGGCTTTTAATTTTCTAGACTCACTTGCCTAAAAGGTTTAGTTGTGGTAGATTATTACCGAAAACCAAACAATCTCTAAATTCGCAATAAGTACCCACTACAGTGCACTGAGAATAGTCTTCATCAAATTTTGTCCCCCTGCTAGCCTGCCACCACTACCCCTTCACGCCTTCGACCACCCATCCGAGAGGGAGATCGTGTCGAGCCTTTTAGTATATAGTGCGTGTGTGAGTCTAAGAAATAGATTTGGAAACTAAATTGTACATAGAGTACGCTTAGAAACCTGACTAAATATAACATGTCAAGGACGGGTCAGCTTCTAAAGACATGAGCACTCTCTAGATTGGTGGCAGGGATGTTTCAAAGCTGAGGATACTTTTGTACCCACGGTAGAAGAAGCATGATGTAATGTGCGGTGAAAGTTTCTCCGGGTGATGAGTCGACTGATGTTGTTTTGTTGTGAAAAAAATACTATATCATAGCTAATAAGGAGGGCTGGGTAAACTCTTGAAGTGAAAGATTCTACAAAAGTATGGATGTTCTGGCAAATAAAGGTGTGGAAAGCTGGCCGGGGCTCAAGTCACTAGGGGTATGTTGAGTACACATATCGTCGAGGAAATGGCAGGTTTAGGCAGATGGCTTCACCTTAGAGATTTGGGCTTATAGGTCCACAAGTAGTGTTAAGATGGATTTATAGGTTTTCAACTCTCGCTCTGGACTGTGGCAAGAAGAGCGGAGGAAACCATAGACCATATCATTAACCATTGTCCCCTTGTAGTTAGTTTCTGAAGGTGTGCTGGACTGGGTGCATCTCATATCACCCCGCTGTCGAACTTTGGAAGTCCATACTCCCAGTTTCGATGTCGTTTTTATCACCGTATGCTCCCTTGATCACATCTATGTTCCTACTTCTACATTGTTGGGAACTTTGGAAACACGAGAAGTCGGGAAGGAAGTGTTCTTCTGCCGTGAGCAACCTAGTATCCAACGTCTACTACTAACATGCAAGGATGTTGCTACAACCTGAAGCATGCATATTACCGTCAAGGCTTAAATGTGCTACAACTATGTGGTGTCAAATGTTTGAATTGTAACAGCCCCTCATTTCACTATGTGATGTAGTCTACTTTATTGGTCTTGTCCCGTGGTCAATATATCAGGTGGTGACTTGTCCCTGTTGCCATTTTTTAACTCGCGTAAGTTTAAGCCTATCATGTCAGAATGTTGGCTATACTACTATGAATATTTTGGCGGAATAGCCATTTTTATCCCTGAACTATCTCTTGACTCTCAATTTTGTCCCTAAATTATTGAAGTGATTGTTTCAACCTTTAAAGGTTACTCTTAGACTCAATTTTGTCCCTAAACTATTGAAGTGATTGTTTCAACCTTTAAAGGTTACTCTTAGACTCAATTTTGTCCCTAAACTATCAAAGTGGTCATTTTAGTGCTCAAACTTTACTTATAGGCTTAACTTCTACACGAACTATCAAATTGGTTAGTTTAATCCACAAACTACTTTTGGGCTCATCCTTGCTCCTCATTCTGCATGGTGTGCTACATAAGGAGGTTGCTTGGTGCGCAGCCTCCACACGCCATGCAAAGTGTGGTGCGGCCACCAAAGTTGTGGCGTGTGTGGCGAGAGAAGTGGTTGTCACACTTTGGCGAGAATTAACACACATGAGTGTTGTGGCTGTCTCAGCGTACTTACAAACCAAACAACAACCGAAGTCCCGTGGCAGCCAAAAGTGTGGCGTGGTGAGTTACGGCGGGGAACCAAATGGCCCCAAGATGAGAAGCTAGAATGAATCTAAACGAAAAGTTTGTGGACTGAAGCAAGCACTTTAACATTTCATTGATAAAATTATTATTTACTTCCTCTCTTTCTTTGTCTCTTAGTTCCCTTCTCTTGCTCTGCTTTCTAACTTGAACCGTTGGCTTTAATATACTTCAGGAGGATCGGATTCCTAAAAAATGAGCCTAAAAGTAAAATTTCAAGAGGGCAACAATAACTTTGGTAGTTCAGTGACTAAATCGAGCAACGAATAGTTGAGGGAGGTAAATGGCTATCCTACCGCGTATTTTTGTCGCTGGTACCCCCATTTGATCGTTGTACACCTTCCGCCTTGGTTTTGCTAAGACGGGGGTTCAGCATTTGTAGAGTCGTCACGTGATGTTCATGCTAGAGAAAACGAGCATTACGTAAACTTGAAACGAATCTCAACGCAGCCATTCCCTCTTCATTCGACTAGGATTACTGTAGTACTCTGCGTTGGATTCCTTTTGGTTTTGCGCCGGACCCAGCTCGACCGCAGCTGCAAGCGGGCAGGCAGCCAAACGATGCATAGCTGGGCGCCAATCCCAACAAACTCCCAGGTCCCAGCACTAGGCTGTCATCACTACTGGCGCCTGCCTGCCGCTGCCCGCACTCCACTCCCGCCTCGGCCTCGCGCGGCCCCACGGCCAGCCAGGCCAACGGCGAGTGGTGGGCGTCGGGGCGCGCCCACTGCTGCCCAGCCCGCGCCGCAGGGGCAAGCCGACCCGCCGTGCTCCCCCACCGGCCACCACCCACCTCCCCCCTCCCCCTTCTCTGCCCTCCTGCCTCCGCCCATGCTTCCGCACAGCTCCTACTGTCCTTTGCCCTGCCTTTCACGCCCTATTCTCCCTTTTTTTCTCTCTCCTTTTGATTGATTTTTTTTAGTCGATCCACAGCTCGATCTACTACTTTCTTGCAAAGACACACTGTCGGTCAAATGAAAAAACCTCGATTTCGCGGGCAAAACAAAACATGAACTTGTTAGTTCCATCCATGCTTTGCCATGGAGGCGTAAGTACAGTATCGAAACAGTCAGAGGATCACCGCGAGAACCGCCTTTCTGCCTTTGTAATAAACGTTGTTCATTCAATTTGGATTGAAAGAACTGGAAACAGAGAGTTCTTGATCACAAATTTGCTCTAAATTATGGAGCGATCCAAAAAAAAGAGGACACCCTACATAGCTAAAGCGAAGCAACCAACCAAAAAATCACACCACACCACACTCATCCCTCACGAAAAAAAGGTAGGTGACCACGATCAACTAGTCGATCACCGGCTCGAATCGAACTACTCCAACAAACTAGCGCACGCACATCTGCCTCAACTACTCTCTGTACAATTTGCTCGTGATTCGTGGTTGCCGCCGGGTTCCCGGCGAATCACCGGAGTAGGTCGGCCCGCAGGTGTGAGAGCTCCTTCCTCAGCCGGTGGGAGAAGAGCCTGCACGCGTCCATGCTCAGGTCCACGGCCGCCGCGAGGGCTACGAACGCCGCCGCGTCCTCGGCGCACCCGATGTGCGCCACACCGACCTCGACCGTCGGCTTGCTGCACCGGCCCTCGCCCTGCACTGCGCGGACATGACGAAGCCGCGGTAGTTCCCCAGGGGCCAGTTGCTCAGGTCGCCGCTGCCTCTCGGGCTGCAACCTGGCGTGCCGCCCCGGCTGAGCGGCTGCGCGGCGGTCAGGTCGATGGCGAACTTGCCGCCCTTGGACGAGGGGATGGAGGAGTCGGCGAGTGCGACGGCGTGGTCCGCGCCGGGGACGAGGAGGTCGAAGTGGTAGCCCAGGCTGTCGGACGCGCCGGCGCCGCCGCGCTCGCGCCAGCACTCGAGGCGCGCCCAGGGCTCCCAGGAGCCGTCGCCCGCGGGCGAAGGATGAGCCACGCGCCCGGGTTGGAGCGGCTCACGCGGTCCGTGCCCGGCGACGGCACGAAAGGAGTCACCATGGACGCCATCGCCACGGGGGAGCCCTTCAGGTCGTGCACCGTCACCGACCACCCCTTGCGCTCCTTGGCCGACGACGCGCCGTCGCGCTCCGGCTGCATCCCTGGCCTGCGCAGGTCGCTGTTGCTGCGGCATCCGAACTTGCAGGTGAACATGGGCTGCTTCATGATGCTGCCCACCTGCAGCACCTGCGGGCTGCACTCCGGCTCGCCGTCGAACTCGAAGACAAATCGCGGGTCCGGCTCCGCGCGGACGGTGAGGCTGAGCTCCGTCGCCGCGGGTCCGCCCTTCCCGGCTCGCTTCCCGACAGAGATCCAGCCGCTGTGCAGCACGGCGGGCTTGGCCCCGGCGCCCTTGAGGTCGAGCGGGATCGTAGCCTTCCCAAGCAGCCGCCCGAAGCTGACGCCGCAGGTACTCCCCTTCCGGCCGGCGTAGACGGACACCTTCAGTCTGGCCTCCCCGCGCGACGAGAAGAGCGACGGCTTCCCGTTGAACCACTCCAGGTCAGCCTTGGACAGATGGAACGCGGCGGCGAGGGCCCCCGACGCCGGCGTCTGCTCGCCGCCGTCGGAGACCACGAGCGGCGCCGGGACGGTCTGGACTGGCATCTTGCCGAGCCGGATCTTGCAGTAGCACGGCGACGTGGACGGGTGGACGCCCGCGCCGGCGCCGGCGGCCGGCGGCGCCACCGGCATTCTGAGCGCGAGGTTCCCGACCAGCACCCGCACGAACGGGCACGGGTCCATGGCGCGCCTGCTGCTGCTCCTCCTGTCACACCTCCACTCCCTAAAATCCGCGCGAAATTCCGCTGAGATTTGGCGGCGACGGGGCAATGCGGAGCGAGAGCGAGGGCGAGGGCGATGCGTGCGTGGTGAGGGAGATAAAGGAGGGGACGAGTTGTTGGTATAAGAATCGGGTGGGGAACGGCGGAGGAGCCGTGGAGTGGGAGGAGCCAGGCTGGATCCTGGTGTGCCGTGGCTGTGAGACACCAGTCCCCACACGTCCCACTTGCGCCTCAGCTCGGGATCCCGTTCACTCGCGCGCGGGCCCGGGTGCCGAGACCCCAGGTGTCAGTGACGGTGCGTGGGTTTCAGGTTAGGCGCGGTGGGGGCCGCGGGGACGCGTGCGTGGGGAGGCGAGCTGGAGCCGAGACGGATCCGAACGGGCAGCCGGCGCGGGCGCGCGTCGCTGTGGCCAGCTCCAGCCGGGCCTGCGTGGCGTCGGGGTCCGGGTCAGTTGGTTGCGGCTTCCTTTTTGGTTGGAGCTAGCTAGCTGCTGCCGCTACTCGTACGTACGGCACGGCCACGACCAATGACAGAGTTGGGCCCACTGGAACTGTGTTACTGGACCCATATGTCAGTCGGATGCTGTAGCTGTCGGGAATTTTATTGGACTTCTGACTCTCTGAGTGCGTGGGCCTACTACGTGGAGAGAGATCAGACACTAGTAGTTTTTCCGTTTTGTAACGGTCCACACTCCAGGTTTCACTTCACCTGCATGGCGAATAATCGGGGCGGCACCAGGCTTTTGTCATAGTTGGCACTTGGCACCTGAGGGCGTGCCCAACGCTCCACGCTGGCGTTGGCTTCGTCAGTCCAGCTAGGATCGGACGAGAAAAAAGAAGAATGGTAGCTCTGTAGAGCGTCTTAGCATCATGTAGAAGATACATATGCTTCTGACATAACGTGGAAGCAGCTACGAGAAATGGCGTTAGGAAGAAAAGAAGTGCTCTCAATATGTACTTTTTATCTGACAAAGCTGAAAAGATTCTAGAGAGAGAGAGTTATGTCTGTAGTCTGCCATGGAAGTCTGATGGGAGGTGTGCGATGGAAGTCTGATGGGAGGTGGTGGCTTTGGCAACTCTAATCCTACGTGTAGGGTAGCTTTTTACTGAGGCTAACGATCATAGCTGCCTGCGCTGCCCTTGCTCTGATGCCATGGGTAACGGAATAACGGAAATTTTGACCAGCTGTGTGCTTTGTGGTCCTGAGATTAACAACTGTTTATAGTTAAAAAAAACTCATGATTAACCCTCGAGAATATTAGGCGAAAATTTTGTAGCGATCAGCAGTATTTAGAGTGAACTGTTCTTGGCAGCACCACTCTAATAGTGTACTAATGCGCATGAATGCAACAACCGCAGTAGTAGGACTGGTAAATTGTTGGCATCCCTGCGTACTAGGAGCACCTTTGTTTGCAGGCGCAGCACGTTGGTGTCTCAGGTGCCGTGGATTGTCGTTTCGGCCAGCAGCTAGCGAGGAAGCCGGAGCTGTCATGTGCAGGACAGCCAGCACGGTCAGGTGCACGAGCGGAGGCCACCCGGAATGTTTTGAAGAATCCAATGCGCTAGCGTGGCAGGTCAGCTCAGTCGCAGCTGGTGCCCGGCCTCATCCACTAATCCATTGTTAATACCCGAGCTAATCCAGGGTGACCGAGGGCCGGACCGCCGGATCCGTCATGTGACAGCCGCTGCGGCGGCCAAGGGTTTTGTTTAGAAAGAAACGCACGGGTGGGCGAGGGCTCGGCTGACTCACTCAGCGGAGAACAAACAGCACCGGGTCACTGCTGGACGAACAGTGAACTGAACAGTGCACACCGCATGGCGATGACTCATCGCTGATCTGATCTGAAACAAATGTATTTTATTTTTAGTGGTAATAATAAGATAAAAGAAAAGGGAGGAAGAGGTTAAGGACGATGCTGTGCTGTCCAGCAGTGGCAGCAGCAGCTGCACGGTGAGGGGCCTGCACGTATCCATGTCAATCATAAACGCCCCTCATTATTCCATTCCCCAGTTGCTATTAATCCCCAATTTTTCAGAATTTGGTCCTTTTTTTAAAGTATTTTCACATTTGGACATCTGCATAAACTAATTACAGATTTGGACCTTGGTGTCGGCGTCATGCCCCACGGCGCCGAGGTAACACAGCTCGGCGCCATGTCCCACGGCGCCGAGCTTTGCGACCAGAACCAACGTGGCAGGAAGATCGGCGCCGCGGGGCACGGCGCCGAGGTATGTAATACAGAAATGCATGTGCAGTTCAGTTGGTCGAGTCTTGAGATGTTGAGCCTTTGATCGTGGGTTTGAACACAGATCTATACATTTTGATATGTTTTTAAGCAATATTTTTTATAGAATACATTTTGTTTATAATTATGAATTCATTTTAATTATAAGTAAGTATAATATTTTTATATGATATATTTATTTAATTATAATTATGGAGTAACTATTTATTTATTTATTAGTTTATATATCTCGACTAAAATTTATTGATGGATAAAAAGTTATTTCAAAATCAAAGCATTAGAACAACCAAACTCATTGTTTCAAACATCAAATAAAATATAAATTATAAAACGGAATGTTTCAAGAGCTTATAAAAATAAATTAAATAATTCTTATTTTGAAATTAAATAAAAACAAATTATAAAAAAGTAGTAAAAATAGTGTCAATTCATTACTTTGAACCCACCACAACCAAAAGCTAAAACACCACATGCCTTAACCAACTAAACTACACATATGGTTTTGAAGAAAACTAGAAACAAATATTACTTGTTCTATTTACAAAGGCTAGATATATAAACTAATAAATAAATAAATAGTTACTCCATAATTATAATTAAATAAATACATCATATAAAAATATTATACTTATAATTAAAATGAATTAATAATTATAAACAAAATATATTCTATAAAAAATATTGGTTAAAAACATAGCAAAATGTATAGATCTGTGTTCGAACCCACGACCAAAGGCTCAACACCTCAAGCCGACCAACTGAACTACATATGCGTTTCTATATTACATACCTCGGCGCCGTGCTCCGCGGCGCTGACCTTCCTGCCACGTCGGCTGCCACGTTGGTTCTGGTCGCAAAGCTCGGCGCCGTGAGACATGGTGCCGACCTCAGGGTCCAAATCTGTAATTAGTTTTTCTAGGAGTCCAAATGTGAAAATAGTTAAAAAAAAAAGAACCAAATTCTGAAAAATTAGGCCATTAACCAATGAGATCCGGGTCGCCGATCAGCCAGCTCTCTCGCCCACAGAGACGACAGAGACCCGCGCACAAGGCGCAACTTGCGTGACCCGTGGACCCGGCTAAGCCTGTGGCCCCCACGAGGCAGCGAGACGGGGTCTGTGCGCAGCGCAGGATAAGAGGCGTGCGCTGTTCTGCTTTTACGCCGGAGTTCATGTCCGTCCGTCCGTCCAGGCTGGGCACAGCTATGGGCCGGGGCCCACGTGTGAGGCTGTGGCTCGTACTAGTACTATCGGCTCGGATTCCAGGTCGCTCCAATAAAATCGCCGCGGCGACCGGACGGATCGCGTCGGACTGGCTGGCGCGCGTGCGCTGGAGCAGGCGAGCTGCGAGCCGCGAGCAGCAGTGTGTGGTGTGGTGTGCCAGACCAGCCGAGCCGTGCAGTCGCAGCAAAGCGCAAGGGCAACTCCAGCCAGCTGTCCCGGGCGCCCCGGCCACATCTGCGGGTCGCTGCGAGCGGAGAAGCTTCCATTCGAGACACCTGTGCTATGCTAGTGCATTGCGTGGCCAGGGCCCAAGCCCATGGCCATGGATGGAGATCGTCCTCGGCGGGTGATAGATAGGCAAGGCCGCTGGGCCAGCCATGCTCATTGTTGTCCATGGCAGCGAAATCCGGCAAATTTTTGAAATTGGTGGAGCGGGGGCTTGCCAGCACATGGCGACGAATGCTAGCGATTGGAATGCGATGGTCCTCCACACCACACGGCCCACACCCCGTGGCGATTGGCGAAGCAAGTTTGAAACGGTGCCAAGGGTTCCTTTTTATTTTCCCCTATTATGTTCCAAATCTTAAGCATCTTCTTTCGAGCTTTGGTTTGTATAGAGGCTAAGAGAACTCTAAACTTCGAGTTGCGGAAGCGGGAGGGCTCACATTGACGGGCTCCACCGTGATTCTGGTGCCGGCTAACTGCCGGCGGTGTGTAACTACTGGACCGGCGATGAGAACATTCAAACTAACCCGGTCAGTGCACTCGAAGAAAGGCAACCAAACACCAAGTAGTACTCTTTTTGTCTCTGAAGAAAATAATTTGTAGAGGTGTCTTCACTAAGATAGTTTTAAATTTAACTAAAAGCACCTGGGCATATGACGCCAAATTGGTGTCAGTAGATGCATCATACAAATAATGATAAATGCTCATTTGGTGTGATAAATATTTGTTTTTTCCTCTAAATTCGATCAAATACAAAGATAAATGATTTAAGACAAAACTATAACAAAATTGACTTAAACGGAGAAAGTATTCCAATTTCAAAGCCCAGTACATCTCCAGGCTTTCATCGTGCAACCTGGGCTGTGAAGCCAAAATGCTTGGACCTGCTAGCCAAAATGCCCACGCCCAAGCTGGGTTACGACCGCCGACCCTAGACCAAGCAACGAGCGACCAACGATATGTACACTATAGAATCAAACAGAACTATAAAGAAAGCGGAAATGCTCCACTACTCGCTTTCTAACAACATCAACATCAACAAAGCCTGTAGTCCCAAACAAGTTGGGGTAGGCTAGAGTTGAAACCCAACAAGATACCCAAGTCATGGTTCCGGCACTTCAATAGCTGCTTTCTAAAATAAACAATAATCCTAAAGCCGAGCCCACACCCATATGCAGCAGCAAATAAAAGAGCATGAACAACTGAACGATATCAACAGACTGAGTGATAACCATGATACTGTATTGTCTGATCATAGTGGTTCGACGTGTTCAACTAGGAGGAAGCACACTATGGTCCACTTCAAAGCCAAATAATTCATTACATAGTATTATAAGACGATTATAATCTGTCTTTTAGGTTCCCCATCCATATGCCTCCATTCTTCTCATGCTTTGGGGCTCCTCAAGTTTCAGCGGTACTGCATAATAAGAATGCACATCGTGAGCCTCAGAATCAAAACAACTGTGTGCCTTATCAAGAATTGCTTTACATCGCTTAAATATATACATATATATACAAGAACTAGAAACACCAACTCACTTTTTAATGGACATGTCTCAAAGCTTGTGCCAGTTTACAAAGCACAAATATGAGAATTACAGAATTAATTTTATAACAGAATACTTTACATTCCAAACTGCTGATGCAACTTTCCAGAATCAGAAGCCACAGCACAACTGTTTACCTATACAACTAAAATGCCTAACATCTTCATCATAAAAGAGGCATTTGGAAGCTCTAGATCATAAGAAACACTGGCTGGATATGGAAACAACCATGCTTCAGAGCTTACGCCCAAGTGGAGCAGTACGAATCTCCATTATAGACCAACTCTTACACTAAGAAACTTCACAGGTTCCAAATTGCTACTGAGAACCACAAGTCTTGTTGCTAGTATCTTCATATTGCAAATTAAAGAATTAAGGTGTTACCTCAGTACCGTGTCCCAATCTAAATCGGTAATTAAAAAATTGGGCCAATCACAACAATTTACAAGGTGATCGACTAGAGATAACACTCTGTAGTCCAGCAAGCAACTACACTACCGAACAGGATAAGAAATTATGCAACATCCAAGCAGGTATTGACAGCGGCCATATAAGCGCAATAATATATGGGAATCATAGTCATTGCTTCCACTTCTAAGAAACCATGTAACAGACTACTTAAACTCGTCCCAGTTGGATCAACACAGATACATCATGGCGAGGCAGGCATACTATGGGCTATGGCACGGCATAGCAGAACACTCTCGTACGCTTATGGATTACCCAATCAGGCAAACCGGTAACCACTACTAACGCAGGCCAGGGAAGCGAGCAGAGGCCTGAAGATTTTGGCGCGTACCTTGATGAAGCCGATGTCCTTCGCGTTGCTGCGGAAGCACTGCCTGCAGCACATGAGCCCGTACTTCCGGATCAGGCCGTGGGGGTTAGCGCACACACGGCTGCAATCACACACCACGGCATACATTAGCAATCACCATCATCAAGGGCAAGCGGATCTGCTTGGGCTCGGAAGCACCAAAATCAAACTACAAGCTCGTGCCACGAATCTTTCGGATTAAACAGCAGATATATAACACAGATAACATCGGCGATTAGGTGGTGCGAAGGGACTAGAGGATTACCAAACCCTGGATCCAGGGCCGTAGTTCTTGGGGTGCGAGTTCCACACGTTGGAGTGTCCCATGGCGGCGGCGACTGGGGAGCAGGAGGCCTCACAGGTAAACCCTAACCTTGTCTGACTGGTGATTCTGAGTGGAACCGAGAACGTTCCGCTTCTTCTATAGGAGACGACTGGCATCGCTTCACCGGGCTTTTTTCATTGGACCAACCTAACTAAGATGACAAGATGGCCTGATCCATTTTGGTGCTTGAATTGAACCCAAACTTGGCCCGATCTGGCATCTTTCTTTATTCTTTCCCCCAAAAAAAATCCATTTATCCAAATTTTGCCAAAGTTCATTTTACCTGACACAATTGAAAACTAACTATTTGGGGGCTCAGGGTCTGTTTGGTTAGTCTAGAGGCACCTAAAATTTAGTGATCTCCTCACTAAAGTTTAAGGGTCTGTTTGGTTACTCACCCTAAAAATTATTAATAGCCTAGCATAAAGACTCTTTTATTCCTCATTAACTGTGTGTAGAGAGGGGGGGGGGGGGGGGGGAGATTCCAAAAATTTGTGCATCGTTCCCCCACAAGACAAGAACCTTTATTTAGAAATTCAAAAAAAATCTATTCGCGTCGGAAATGAGAGAGATTTTGTTTCTCCATACAGAATTAGTTTCTTCTGATTCTGACGTAACAAACAATTTCTATGAAACATCAAAGACCCCGTTTACCCCTATTTATACGATTTAAATATAGCAGGGTTAGGGTGTCTATGCGTGAAAGTGCAATCAAGCCTTAGGTGGGTTTTGGTGACATAACAACGCAATTAGAGAACTAATAAGACTTTACGAGTATGACAAACAGGTTAAACTTAAGTAGGTTGATGAATAGGTTGGCGGACCCCTCCAACTACAAAAGTGCATGGCAACAAGCTTAAAGGAGTTTTAAATTCTTTTTATGCTTTGAAATTGAGTTAGGAATGTCGTACTATTAAGAGGGATTCAACACGCATGCCAACAAGTGAACCAAATGCAATATCTATCCAAATACATCACACCTCCATAAACATAGAAGGAAAATCAGCCAACTATTCGAAGATCCACTCTTTGCTGGTTCTGCCAGGCCGGCAGTGCCGGGTCCCAGGCCGGCACTGACGCGACTTGTTCTGACCGTTGAGCAGTGAGGGGGTATTTAACACCTCCTCACTCACCCCCAACGGCTAGTTCTGTTATTCCATTCTTTCTCACTTCGTGAAACAGACAGAGGAGCTCTCTTCTTGCTCTTCACTTTTCCCTTGGTGCTCAACCACTCTCCTCCATTGATTTGCAATCAACCTTTGAGAGATTGAGCCTCCAAGCTTGAGAAGAAGCTTCTCCCTCGGATCTTCAACTCTTACAAGCATTTGGTTCGTGTGGTGGCCGGTGGTTTGAGTTTGTTACTCTTGGAGCTTTGCTCCTAGTCGGCTAGGCGTCGCCCTTGAGCTTGCCAACTTGTGTGGCAGCCTAGGGAGGTTTGTAACACCACCAATTTGCTAATACATTGCCCCTCATCTCAAGAGTTCACTCTCTTGACTTTAGCCTAGTGTGACGCACCTCAACAACGTGGACGTAGACAAACCTTTGTGGCAAGTTGAACCACGGGACAAATCTTGTGTCTCCCTATGATTGCTTCTATACTTTGACATATATTGCTTACAAGGTCATTTCCAGGGTTTGGACCCGATCTACTTCGTGGGTGTGCTGCTACCACTTTTTCAAGTGGTGCTAGAGGTTCCCTACACCTCTAGGAAGGTTTCCATTCAAACACAATTTACATTCAGTCTTTACATTTTGAATTGTGTTGATCTATGTTCTGGTGACCAACATTGCTGCCCTTAGCCCAACAGTGCCGGCCACCCCGGCAGTGCCGGCCTCAACTGACAACAAGGTGTTAAGTTGATTTTAAACAGGCCTATTCACCCCCCTCTAGGCCAATCAGATCCTTACAATGCGTCATTTAGGGACTTTTAGGGTCTATTTGGGATTGTTCCACAAACTCTGCTCTGCAAACTCCACCGTGGAGCAGCTCCACAAAAAACTGGAGTTTGTGGAGTACCTCTTTAGGTGCTCTTACAACTCCACCTTTTTCTAGAGTTGTGTGCGTGGAGTTAAAATTGTTTGGCTAAAAAACATAAAGCAGAGCTGAAAAACGTGGAGCGAAGCAGTCCCAAACAGGCCCTTGGCTCTCATGAGCCAACTAAAGTAACTAAACTTTATGAAGCACTTTAGGGAGTTGTTTAGCACTTTAGAGAATAAAAATAACATAAATTTAGTGGCTAAACTTTAGGAGGCTATGCTCTCTAGACGGTCTCTACAGCAACGACAGCATTTTGACTAATCTGGCGTCATGTCGATTCTGCTTACCTAGCGCCATGCGACGTAGCTAAATCAAACCGCGCTAACTGTTTATAGGAGGTAAAGTTTTAAAAGTATCCAAATCTTTTTGTCCTCTGAAATGTTTTTTTTTACGTAACGGCACTTTTGTCGTAGTTAGCACTTGCGCACCTGATGCGGCGAGTAATAATAGGTTTCACTTTCACCTGATGGCTGGCGAATAACGGAATTTTTTACCAGTTGTGTGTTTGGTGGTCCTGAGATTAACAACTGTTGCTTAAAAAAACTCTTGATTAACCATCCGGAATATTATGCAGTAATTTTGTAAATGTTTTGCTGACACCACTGTAATTCTGCAAACACAAAAGATTAGCTTAAAAAATGAAACCAGTTCCAGACCATTTGATGCTAACCGTTTCATTGGGCTACCATTAACAGTTGGATAACGAGCTCTTCTCTAGGCTCGGCTCTAGCTCTTCTATAGGCTCGGCTCGTTACTCGACTCGGCTTGTTAGGCTCGTGAACCAAACAAAAAAATTATGATGTATATTTATTTAAATTTTGAGAATAATAATAATATAAAATTTGTTTATTTCTAAGTCTGAAATCAAATAAAAAATAATATGTATTAATATATTATTATACTGCATTATACATATATTATCCATACTTTATATCATATATAATGCATCTATAATCTGTTATTAATTATCCATACATCTACTTAAAAATAAAATAAATTTATATAATCTCAAATTTATACCGTCAAAATTCAATAATTAACTAATTGTAAAGTGTAAAACATAAAGTCTCGTGAAACTAATAAAGTTTAAGGTCAATAAATTAAGCCCTGCGTGTTTCAACTTGGGCCTTCAATCTATTGGCCTATTGGCCTATTGGGCCAGGCGGCCAACCCATCAGGCATCAGACCAAGTTGAGAGATGTGGCCTTAATCGTAAACATTGAAGAGGAATCTCGAGTAGACGCCGACGCGGCTGATTCGTCACAATGCGCAGATGAAGACGGACGCGCGGCTTCCGATTCGCATTGGCTATTCGCCGAGTTTGCACCACATGTAAAATGAGTAGTGATAGGTTCGCCACGTAGATTTTAATCCTGGCTCCACTTATCTGGACCAGACCGCGTTGAGCTTAAAACCAACCCAAACCATTTGGATCGTTTGTAGGCTCAAATTGTTTTGCCTCGATCCAATCAATCAAGACCAACGGTAAAACCAAACCATAGTATCCGGTTTCAATCCAAGCGATTAGCAGCTTCACTAGCGATTGGAATGCAATGAAATGGTCCTCCACACGGACCACACCCGTGGCAATTGGAGAAGCAAGTTTGAAGGGCCCCCCGCAGGCAGTGGTGAATCTGGGAGGGTCTTTTTCTGTTGTCTTGCAAACTAAATCTCTCCTTTTTGAGTTCTTATACGTACCGATTTATAGATGGGTTTAGAAAGACTTTATGCTCCGGGTAGCGTTAGCAGAGGCTCAAGTCTATCCTGCCCAATGCCAGTTGGGGACCTAGCGCTCAAACGAAGCCCGGACAAAATTAAGGTCGTGTCAATGTAGTTTCATCCAAGTTTCATGAGTATTAAATAAGTTGATGTGATACTGTATTTATAAAGAGAGAGTTGGTGAGGGATTTATGGGACTTGAAACTCCTCTACACTTTTTCTAAATTTTTGTTACGTTTAAAACTGTGTCATGAAACTTCTATTGAGGATGACCTAAAGGTGCTAACGAGATCATATAATTTTAGAGGGTGTTTGGTTGCCTGACTTATTTTTAGTCCCTTGTCACATCGGATGTTTGATACCAATTAAATGAATTAAATATAATTTATATTATAAAACTAATTACAGCGCCATGTAGTACTTCACGAGACGAATCTATTAAGCCTAATTAATCCATCATTAACATATGTTTACTGTAGCACTATATTGTCAAATCATAGACTATTTCATATCATTAGATTTGTTTCGTAAAATAGTCTTCGACTGATAAATTAGTTTTATAAATAGTCTATATTTAATACTCCTAATTAGTGTCTAGATATCTGATTTGAGAGAGACTTTTTTTTAGTCGCTGAAACCATACACCCCCTTAAGCTTATAGCAGAGCGTGATGTGGCCAATATCTAAGCGTGCATCGGCGCCAGAGCCCAAGTGGACATCCAGGTGTCGCCGGGCTCTGGATCCGCAACTGCCCGGTGCTAGATCAGCCTCGTCTTGCCCGCAGGCAAAACCCATATCCAACGTGAAAGTGTATGGAAAGCCTGTTAGCAAACTGAAGCGCTCCACTTATCAGACCAGTGATGAAAGCATTCAAATTAACCCCGCCAGTGCGCTCGAAGAAAACAACCAAACACCTAGGGTGTGTTTGGTTTGAGGGTTCCGGTGGGTTGGAATAGATTCAACCCTAATTGACCTGTGTTTGGACTAACATTGTACCCGTGCGTTGCTACGGGATAACAAAACTTTTATACTAAAAAAATATGTTCGCAATATAACAACAATATTATAGAATTAACTCTTATACGTTGAAACATTAATTCTCAATACTATTTATTTAACTAAATTGGAGAGTATGCATGGTGATTGTCCATGAGACGCAACATAGATTCTTCCTGAGTTGACATCATTGATTCTAATAAATTCAAACGTTGTCGGTGTTATGACCCAGGGGGTCAAGACCACCGGCTAGTAAATTTGTATATTGCGTGCTCCCTCTCCCAGATGTGATGCAAGAAGAACACAAGATTTATCCTGGTTCGGGCACAGAAGGCCCTACGTCCAGCGGGGTAGGATGGATTGTATTATCTTGCACCGAAGTGCTCGTGCAGGGGGTACAAGCTGTTTTACACGGGGGTGCTCAGGATGAGCTAAGGCCTAAGGCTAGCAGGGCTATCCTAGGTGGTTGGTTGATCGCTTGAGAGGTCGATCAAGCAGTCGGATGTGTAGTGTGCGAGAGTCAGAGCTGATGTCTGAATGCGAATACCCGTGTGTGTGTGTTCGTGTGAAATCACCCCTTCTTCTATCCCAGCGTCCCCTTTTATAGACCAAGGGGAGGCCTGAGAGTACAAAGTTCTAAACTGTTGTAGCATGGGAGGCATGTCCGTGGCGCCATGCCGACGAAGGGACGTCGATCACTGTGGCGGCGTGGCGTTCCGGTCCTTCTGGTGCTCCGGAGCATGGTGATGGTGGACTGAACGTTGCTGAAGCAGGACGGGGCGGACGGGACGGGTCCCATACCGGAGTGGTTGGAGGCAGGGGTCGAGCCCCCTGGTCGAGAGGGGTCGAGACCAGCTCGCCCTTGTCGTATCCCTGAAGACACAGTCGAGGGCTTGTCCTGTTCATGGCTCGAGAAGTGCCTCTGGAGTCTGTACTCACGACGTGGCTACAACGGCAGCACAGTTGACAGAGATCCAGGGCATGGGCGGTGAGTTGATGGATTCGACTACGGTCGGGGGCGCCCATGGTGTTAGGCGGGGGCAGGTAGGCGCATCAGATCCCCTTTAACCCATACCGGGAGCAGGTGAGCTGATCGAGCTTCCCGCCCGGGGGTCGTTCATTCGACTCCTGGTCCGTCATTCGGGGTCGAGGTGGAGGCGGAGGGGTCGTTCGTTCGACCCCCGGTTCGTCATTCGGGGTCGAGGTGAAGGCGGAGGGGTCATTCGTTCGACCCCCGGTCCGTCATTCGGGGTCGAGGTGGAGGCGGAGGGGTCGTTCGTTCGACCCCCGGTCCATCATGTCTTTCCCGAAATGGGCCGGCCCACGATTGGTTGCTGTTGCCGGTGCGGGGGGCCTTCGTGTGATGGGCCCTTCTTTGTGGACTTGAGCAGCTGATCGGGTCCTGTCTTAAAAATGGTTGCTATGTTTAGCGTCAGTTTATCGAAGGGTTTAGGGTACCCCTTACCTTTGTACCCGACAGTAGCCCCCGAGCCTCTGTGCGGATAAGAAGGATCCGCATAGAGGCTTTTGCCATTAACCTGCAGAGTTAGTAAGAGGTTCAGTTCTCCGTGGGGTGCGCGCGAGCGCACCCCGCGGGGGTAGCCCCCGAGGCCTCAGAGGAGTGATCAAGAACTCCTTTGGGGCTTTGATGTGTGTTTCATCGAGGGAATTTAAGGTTACCTGGAGACGTGGCGCCCTACCGAGGGGTCGATTCCGTTCGCCAGGTTATGAGCGTTCCTTTCCCTGAAAAGGAAGTGCTAGAGGGCGGCTGTCGAACCCTTCCGAGGGCCAGCCTTCGCTCCCTCGAGCGTTACGCTGGAGTCACAGTGCCCCTACCGAGAGGTCAACTATGTCTGCCAGGTTACGAGTGTTTTCGACCCTCTTTCGTCGAGGGGTGTCGTGCGTAGTCGGGCCCTCGAGCCCTGCATGGCCGGGCTTTCACTACCTCCTAGCGTCCTTCCCACGGATCCTTGCGTTCAGATTGCGGGGCGAAGAGCATCGTGCTATCCTCGTTAGGACGAGCCTCGAAGTCCTCTGTGAGCTGGTGTTGGGCAGAAATCCGTAGAAATCATGCCCGGTACGGGTAAAAATCCAAGTGAGAACTCGTGCCCCATTCAATAGGGGTCGATTAGAAGCCCTGAGGCATTCACATTAAGCAAGACCGTGTGGCTTACCTAGGTGCCAGCTCCGTTCGATGGGAGCTGGTGGCTCGATGCCTCCCGGCGTAGGGATCCTTGGGTATTCCGTGGTTATGCCTCGGATATGTCTCTGGGGCCCTCGAGAGTTCGTTCTCGAGCTAGGGGCTCGCGCCTGCCCCCCCCCCCCCGGGTCATCCCTGACTCGCATACTCGAGGGCGGCTGTCGAACCCCGTTCGTAGGGCCAGCCTTCGCCCCCTCGAGATTTTAGGGGTGGACCGGAGTCCGTAACCATGGGTCCTTCCTGACCTCAGGTACTCGAGGGCGGCTGTCGAACCCTATGTAAGGGCCAGCCTTCGCTCCCTCAAGATTTGACGGACGGGTCGACGTCCGCCGCTCGCCTCCAAAGGTGCCGTCCTATCCTGTGGAATACAAAGGGGGGGGGGTAGGTAGGTATATTAAATGCGGGGACATACCTGCGTTTTTGTTGGATCCGCCCGTTGGGCTTGAGTACTCGAGGGTGGTTGTCGAACCCTGTGCATGGGCCAGCCTTTGCCCCCTCGAGACTTGGGAGCGGACCGGAGTCCGTAACCTGAGATCATCTCTATCCTCAGGTACTCGAGGGTGGTTGTCGGACCCCGTTCGAGGGCCAGCCTTTGTCCCCTCGAGATTTGGGAGCGGACTGGAGTCCGTAACCCGAGATCATCTTTGTCCTCAGGTACTCGAGGGTGGCTATCGAACCCCGTTCGAGGTCCAGCCTTTGTTCCCTCGAGACTTGGAGGTGGACCGGAGTCCGTAACCCTGGGTCCTTTCTGACCTCAGGTACTCGAGGGTGGCTGTCGAACCCCGTTCGAGGGCCAGCCTTCGTCCCCTCGAGATTTTGATGGATGGGCCGTCGTCGGTTGCTTACCTTCGAAGATAACGCTTACCGTCGCGCGTCTTTTTAGGAGATGTCCGTTCAGCCGCAACAGTAGCAGACACAGGGAGCGGCGCGGAGTGCGGTGTGGAACCCGATGACGCGATAGGCGCGCCTTATCCTGGAGGAATACGATGAGGCGGTAGGTGGGCGCATTAAATGCGGAGATTCACTTGCCTATTCGTTGGATCCGTCGGTTGGGCTTCCGGTTATAAATACCGAAGGTTGGGAGTCGGCTGCTTTCTTCTCGCCATTGCTTTCCCTGCTTCCTTCTTCCCGCCATTGCCTTAGACGCCATTTGAGCCGGACTTCTGCGCGCGCGAGAGTAGGGAGAGGGGAGATTGGGAACATACCTTCCACCTCCGCGTCCGAGCGCACCAGCCTCTCTGCCCCCATGGCAAGCTACCGTCTGCACAGCCCTGACGCGTGGCTCCCATTGTTGGCGACCGTGCCGCGCCTGGGAGACCTGGTGGAGAGCGGCCTCCTCCGGCCCATCACCTCCGTCGACCGGCCGGAGTGGGTGGCGCCGCCGCAGGAGCATGCTGAGCCCAACCCGCCGGAGGGCTACGTGGTTAGCTTCGAAGCTTTCCACCGGGTGGGGTTAGGAGTTCCCCCCAACCGTCTTCTGCGCGGGATCCTCCACTACTACGGCGTGGAGCTCCAGCACCTCTCCCCCAATGGTGTTTATCACGCGGCGGTCTTCACCGCCGTGTGCGAAGGATACCTGGGGGTGGAGCCGCACTGGGAGCTGTGGCTCCACCTGTTCGAGGCGAGCTTGTTCCACGCCTCGGCTGGGCTCGGCACCCGCAAGAAGGTCAGGACGGGGTGCTGCAACATTGCCCTCAAGAGAGCGGACAGCTGGATCCCGGCGAAGCTCATATCGAGCCACTCCGGATGGCACTCCGGGTGGTTCTACCTGAGGAACGACGACGGCTTGTTCCCCGCCTACACCGGGAGGACAATCGACGCGAGGCCCGACCACTGGAGGTACGGCGTCGAGAGGAAGAAGCAGTCGCTCCTCGGCCACCTGCTCGACGCGATTGCCCGTCTGAAGAAGGCGGGACTCACGGTGGCGATCATCGCGTCGGCCTTACACCAGCGGCTGGTTGTGCCACTGATGGCTCGCCCACTACGCCTCGACGAGATGCGCCCGGGGGTCGATCTCGCGGGGTGCCGCCTCATGGAGGACGAGCTACCCCTCGAGAGGGTGGTTCGCCGGGTGCGCGCTTCGTTCGCCGGCGCGTTCGAGTCGAAGGGAGTCACCAACGTCCCCATGATGCCGGACCAGGGGCATGTCCAGCTGGTACGACACCTTCTCCCTGTTAATGTCCTTGCCTGTCTTGTTTGCTTTCTTTGCCTGTGTTCTAACTGCTCTGTGTTCCTCAGGGGGGTGTCATCTTCCGGAAGTTGTTGCCACCGGTGAAAGAGGAGCAGGGCGACTCTCAGGCGAGACATCTCCAGGCTGAGCAGGCGAAAAAGAACAAGGATAAGGCGAAAAAAGACAAGGGCAAAAGGGCCCGAGAGAAGCAGGAGCGTGAACAGCGCCAGGCACGGCAGAGGCGGGCCGGCCTTTCCGAGGAGGAGTCGCCCTCGGAGGAGGACGACGAGGAGGAGGAGAGTAGCGACGGGGAGGCCAAGCCACAAGGAGGGCTCGAGGAGGAACACGCGGTGCCCGAGCGGCAGAGGGCGGCCGCTGGAACCGGAGGAGGAGAGGGGGTCGACGTCGAGGTCGGCCCCTACTGGCGAGATCGAGCCGCTGGGCGAGCGCCCCATGGCTCCTCAAGGTGGAGCGCCGCGGTAGACACGCGGGCGTTCGTTGCGATCCCCGTCGAGGGTCGGTCGAGCACGCCTCTGGCGCCCACCCGGTCGGGCGCACGGGTGCCAGGCCCGTCAGCGCAGGAGGAGGTCAGGGGGGAACGATGGGAGCGTCGTCGGCCCCTGCCCAGGAGACGGCGCCGGGGGCGACCTCGACCCCTGCCGCGGACAGCGCTGGCGGGAGGAGTGGCTCCCGGCGTGCCTCGCAGAAGCCCCTGAGCGGTTCGAAGTCCATTGGCCGGAACCCCATGATCCCGCGGGGGTAAGTTGTTTTCCTGCTGATCCCAAGTGTTTTTCGTTGGCTATGACTCATGCTTACCGTCGCGTATGGGCTTCTCTTTTAGGTCGAAGCGCTCGGCGGAGGGCGCGTCCCTCACCTTGGCGAAGAGGCTGAGGAATGAGGCAGCGGTTGAGACGACCGTCGGGGCCAGTCCTGCTGCCCCGTCCCCTTCGACCCTCACCCCAGAGGCGGCGTGGGCGGCTAAGGCACGGGAGGCGATGGGGCGAGGGCATGCGCAGGCCGCCGCAGAGCTGGCTCGAGCGGGGGAAGAGACGGGTCCGCCTCAGAAGGTGCAGAGCCGGCATCGACGACGGCCGTGACCGAGGGGGTCGAGCCCCAAGCCGCTGTAGAAGTGGAGGTGGTCGACTTGACCATCGCCGACGATGGGGAGGCGTCAGAGCGCCCGGCGCCAGGCGGTGGCCCGAGGGCCTCGCGTCACGGGAGGCGCGTCTGCGACTCGAGCGTGGGGGCGCGGCTGCTGCCACGTCGGAGGAGCCGTCGCCGGCGGAGGCCTTCGCCGAGGGGACTTCGACGCCGGTTCCAGACCTAGGGAGGGGGGACGGGCCGAGCAGCTCGAGGCGACGCCCGCGGCGGAGATGGCGGGGATGTTGGTGACGGCCACTGCCGAAGAGGTGGCCGAGATGGTGGCGGAGCTGGCGGACCCGGCGGAGATGGCCACAGCGACGACCCCTTCGTCGGAACCGGAGGGGGCCGTTGCGGCGGTACCGAGAAGCAGCGCGGCGGACGTGATAACGTCCGAGGCGTCAGCTCAGCCTCAACTCGAGGTCGGGCAATCGTCGTCTCGAGGTAATCCGTCCTCTAACTTAGTCGACCCGCGGTGAGCCTGTGGCGTGGGGCGCTAATCGTTTGCTTCCTTCACCGTGCAGGGTTGTTCTCCCGGCGGGGACTTATTCCGCACAGGGGTGATGCCTCGGAGGGGCCAGCGGCGGCCCCGCAAGGTGACCCTGAGATCGGGAGAGCCCAGCTCAAGGGGGCGGCTCCCTTCCCTACTCTGGCGGAGCGGGTGGTGCTCCACGGGGGAGGTCCAGGAGGGGATCGACCGCCGCAGCGGGTTATGGGGGCAGGAGCCCCTCGAGCTGGCCGACCACCGAGACCCAGGGCGCACCCTCTTCAAGCTCGACGATCAGGCCGAGCTCGGGGAGTGGGAGCACCTGGAGGAGTTCCGGGCGTGGCTCGAGCATGTGGTGTGCCTATCCGCGGAGGTTGCTTCCGTAGATCTGCATCGGGGAATGGAGGTAAGCTTTGTTCTTCCTTTGATCTCGCTTGGGTTACCTGGCTGCTCTTTTCTGATGACCTTCCTTTTTATCCTTGTCAGACATTGAGGGAGAGGTCGTACGACAAGTCCCAATTCATCCTCCGGGTGCAGGAGCAGCTTCCTACCCTCCGCACTTCGCTGGAGAAGGCGGAGGCCGAGGCCGCCTAGGCGAAAGCCGAGGCGGCAACCGCGCAGGAGGAGGCCAAGGCCGCCCAGGAGGAGGCCTCCCGGGCGCGGTCGAGGGCCGAGGCCGAGGTCGCCCAGGCGAGGGCCGGGGTGGCGGCTGCGCAGGAGGGAGCCCGGGCCGCCCAGAAGACGGCGCAGTCGAGGGTTGAGGCTGCCCTCAAGGCGGTTATCGAGGTCGGGCAGCAACGGGATGCTGCCCAGGAGGCCCGGCGCAAGGCGGAGGAGGAGGCCGCCCAGCTGAGGGAGGAGCTGGCCCTGGCGGCAGAGAGTATCCGGGGGCTCCAGGGGGATGTTGACGCCGTCTCCCGCGAACGCGACGCGCTGGGTGTCGCGGAGGAGAAGGCCCAAGCCCAGATCGCCACTCTGGGGGAGGTGGCGGCTAACTAGAAGAGGGCTCTCGATGGTGCTGGCAAGGCCATCAAGGACCTCCAGGCTAAAATCGGCGACCAAGCTGCGGAGCTTGTCGACGTCCGCCATCAACTTGAGAGGACCGAGCAGGGCTACGTCACCCTGGAGGCTCATGCCAAAGGTGAGTTTTTTGGAAGTGCTTTTGAGCTTGCCTGGTCTTGACCCTTCCCCTACTTTTTGGTTTTGACTGAGTCCTGTGCCCGTTCTGGCAGAGCTCGAAGCGGAAAAGGCCCGAGCCCACGAGGACCTGTCCAGTCTTCAGGGCCTCCTCGGGGCGGAGGCAGGCCTTAACGAGAGGCTCGAGGGCGCCATCTCCTCCTTCTGCGACGACCTGGGGGTTGAGTCGGAGCCAGCGGTCGAGGGCAACGCGCAAGGAGACTCCCTCCTACGCCGCTTCTACTCCATGACGCAAGAGGTGATGGAGCAAGTCCGTGCCGCTCTGCACGTGGGAGTGAAGCGGGCGCTCGCGGTCGTCCGCTCGGGCTACATCTATGACCTCAGCGTCGTCTCCAGCGGCTTCGTCACCGACCCGCGGCTGTCGGAAGAGGAGAACACGGCGAGGTGCCATGAGCTGATCGAGGCCGCAGAGGTGCCCGGAGGCGAGCTGGCGAAGCTCTTCGAGCCTGAAGTGCTCCCTTCGGCGAATGGAGACGGCGAGGAGTAGTCAAGGCCTGTGAGCCAAATCTGGACAAGAAGGTCCATGTAATAGATTAGTTTTTGTAATAATACGATGTCGAGCCCCTGGGGGCTTCTTAATTTTAATGCATTTTGTTTGGGATGCATCTGGTTGTTTTTACTTCTCGAGCTGTCTCTATTTCTCTTTGCCTGAGTCGTTGCTTGTGGACTAAGTATTCGACGCACGCGCGTATCCCTGGATGGGGGGCGAGTGGGGATACCATAGCCCTGAGGCGTAGGAGAGGCCCCGGCTCGACGACCCTCGACCCTTAGGGAGTTCGAGGCATTTTTTTACTTAGCCATGAAGCGTACTCGAGGCGAAGATCGAGAGGGAAAGCCAAGTTTCGAGAAAACGTTCGGGTTTTTAGAGGACTTAGGAGGGGGGGTCCCCCCCCTGTCCGCCCCCGAGGGAGGCTCGACTTTGCCGGGGCAGAGTCGAGGCTACCTTAGAGTTATGAACGAATGTGAAATGTATTTTGAGAACATTTTGTTCATTCATAATGCAATAAGTGTACATAATGCGGAAAATGTACGAGGCCTCGAGGCCTTAGGGATAGAAGCGACGTAGCTGTTCGATGTTCCATGCGTTGGTGAGGATCTCGCCCTTGTCGTTCTTCAGCTTGTAAGTCCCTGGCTTCAGCACCTTCGCCACGATGAAGGGTCCTTCCCAAGGCGGCGTCAGCTTGTGACGCCCCTTGTTGCTTTGTCAGCGGCGCAGAACGAGGTCGCCGACGTCGAGGTCCCTTTTGCATATGTTTTTGTCGTGGTAGCACCGCAACGTTTGCTAGTACTTTGCCGATTTGAAGAGGGCCACATCGCGGGCTTCCTCGAGCTGGTCGAGGGAGTCCTCTCGGGCTGCTGTGTTGGCCTGCTCGTTGTAGGCTTTTAGTCGAGGGGGCCCGTATTCGAGATCAGTGGGGAGGACAGCCTCGGATCCATAGGCCAAGAAGAACGGGGAGAACCCCGTGGCTCGACTTGGTGTCATTCGGAGACTCCATAGGACAGCGGGCAGCTCATCGACCCATCTCTTGCCATGTTTGTTCAGCCGATCGAAGATCCTTGGCTTGAGGCCCTGCAAAACCATACCATTGGCGCGCTCGACCTGGCCGTTAGTTCGAGGGTGGGCGACTGCAGACCAATTCACCCTGATGTGGTGGTGGTCACAGAAGTCCAAAAACTTTTGGCCGGTGAACTGGGTGCCGTTGTTGGTGATGATGACGTTGGGGACCCCGAAGCGGTGGATGATGTCGGTGAAGAACAGCACGGCTTGTCGAGATTGAATGTTGGCGATGGGTCGAGCCTCGATCCACTTTGAGAACTTGTCTACAGCCACGAGGAGGTGGGTGTGGCCACCTTTGGTTCTCTTCAGGGGGCCAACCATGTCGAGCCCCCATACTGCGAATGGCCAAGTTATGGGTATCATCTGAAGAGCTTGGGCGGGTAGGTGGGTCTGCCTGGCGTAGAATTGGCACCCCTTGCAAGATCGAACGAGTTTGGTAGCGTCGGTGACGGCCGTCAGCCAGTAGAAGCCTTGTCGAAAGGCGCTTCCTACCAGCATTCTTGGCGCTGCGGGGTGGCCGCAAGCCCTCGAGTGTAGGTCCTTCAGCAGTGCCCTCCCCTCCTCGAGGGTGAGGCAGCGTTGAAGTACACCAGTAGGACCGCATGCCATCCCCATACAAGACGTAGGTTTTGGCGCGCTGGGCTACACGTCGGGCTTCGGTGCGGTCCTCTGGGAGCTCACCCCATATCAGATACTCGAGGTAGGGTGCGCGCCAGTCCGTTGAGGGGGTTGGCGTTGCGGCTGTTCCGTCGATCTCCATGACTTCTTTCCCGTTCGAGGGGGGATCGGTCGAGGTTGGTGGATCGACCCCTCGCTCGGAGGCGGGAGCCCCCGAGCCTAGGTCGACGGACGGCTCGTGAAGGTCCCTCGAGAATACGTCGGGAGGAACCGTGCCTCGAGTAGATGCGGTTTTGGCAAGCTCGTCAGCGGCTTCGTTGTACCGGCGGGCGATGTGGTTGAGCTCGAGGCCGTAGAATTTGTCCTCGAGCTTTCGGACCTCCTTGCAGTAGGCTTCCATCTTGGGGTTGTGGCAGCTCGAATCTTTCATCACTTGGTCGATTACCAACTGCGAGTCCCCCCGAACGTCGAGGCGTTGGACCCCGAGCTCGATGGCAATACGCAGACCGTCGACGAGGGCCTCGTACTCGGCTACGTTGTTGGAGGCAGGGAAGTGGAGACGGATGACGTAGCGCATGTGAACCCCTGAGGGTGATATGAATAGCAATCCAGCGCCTGCCCCCGTCTTCATCAACGACCCATCAAAGTACATGGTCCGGAGCTCGGTCTGAACTTACGCCGGGGGTAGCTGAGTGTCTGTCCATTCTGCAACGAAATCTGCCAATACCTGAGACTTGATGGCCTTCCGAGGGGCGTAGGAGAGGGTTTCCCCCATGAGCTCGACCGCCCACTTTGTGATTCTCCCGGACGCCTCCCGGTTATGAATTATCTCCCCAAGGGGGAAAGACGAGACCACAGTAACCGGGTGGCCCAGGAAGTAGTGTTTGAGCTTGCGCCGGGTGAGGACGATGGCATACAACAGTTTCTGGATGTGGGGGTATCTCTTCTTAGTCTCGGAAAGTACCTCGCTTATGAAGTAGACAGGCCTCTGAACCGGCAGGGCATGTCCTTCCTCCCCCCTCTCGACCACTACGGCAGCGCTGACTACCTGGGTGGTTGCCGCGACATAGAGCAAGAGGGACTCGGCCGGGCTCGGGGGTACCAGGACAGGTGGCGAGGTGAGTAAGACTTTGAGCTTGGAGAGTGATTCCTCGGCCTCGACGGTCCACGCGAAGTGTTCCGTCTTCTTTAGGAGGCGGTAAAGGGGTAGTGCCTTCTCTCCGAGCCGCGAGATGAACCGGCTGAGGGCGGCGAAGCACCCTGTGACCCTTTGCACGCCTTTGAGGTCGTTGATCAGGCCCATCCTTGTGATTGCGGTTACCTTCTCAGGGTTGGCCTCGATTCCACGTTGGGAAACTATGTACCCTAGGAGCATGCCTTGAGGAACTCCGAAGACACACTTCTCAGGGTTTAGTTTTATGCGATTTGCCCTGAGGCACCCAAACGCGATCTCAAGATCCCCGACCAGGTTTCCGACTGTTTTGGACGTGACCACGATGTCATCAACGTAGGCCTCGACGGTCGGCCCTATGTGTTTCCCAAAGAGGTGGAGCAAGCATCGCTGATATGTGGCCCCGGCGTTTCGCAAACCGAAGGGCATGGTGAGGTAGCAAAACATGCCAAAGGGGGTGATGAAGGAAGTCGCGAGCTGATCGGACTCCTTCATTTTTATTTGGTGATAGCCAGAATACGCATCAAAGAAGCAGAGAGTTTCGCATCCCGCAGTGGAATCTACTATTTGATCGATACGTGGTAATGGAAAGGGAACCTTGGGACATGCTTTATTTAAACTAGTGTAGTCTACGCACATCCTATCTTTTCCATTCTTTTTCTTGACAAGTACGGGATTTGCTAACCACTCGGGATGATGTACCTCCTTGATGAATCCGGCCTTCAAAAGCTTGTCGACCTCCTCCCCGATGATTCTGCGCTTTTCCTCGTCGAAGCGGCGCAGCCGTTGCTTCACCGGTTTAGATCCGGCTCGGATGTCCAAGGAGTGCTCGGCGACCTCCCTCGGAATGCCCGGCATATCCGAGGGACTCCATGCAAACACGCCAGCATTCGCACGGAGAAAGTCGACGAGCACGACATCCTATTTAGGCTCGAGGGTGGCGCTGATCGTCAGCGGCCTCCCATCCGCGTGGCCGGGGTCGAGCGGGACGGTCTTGGTGTCCTCCGCAGGCTTGAAGTTGCCGGCTTGTCGCTTGGCGTCGGGGATTTCCTTGGAGAAGTCGTCGAGGGCCGCGAGGACGGTCGACTCCTCGACGGCTTCGGCGCTTTCCACGCACTCGACGTCGCAGTCGTATGCGTGCTCGTAGGAGGTGCCGACGGTGATGACCCCCATGGGCCCCGGCATCTTCAGCTTGAGGTAGGCGTAGTTCGGGATCGCCATGAACTTGGCGTACCCTGGTCGACTGATGATGGCGTGGTAGATGCCACGGAACGCGACCACCTCGAAGGTCAGATCCTCCTTTCGAAAGTTCGAGGGGGTGCCGAAGCAGACGGGTAGCTTGACGCGGTCGATCGGGAGTGCCTTCTTTCCTGGGATGACCCCGTGGAATCCTCCCGCGCTGGGCAAGAGCGCGGTCCTCGGGATCCCTAGGAGGTCGAGGGTCACGACGTAGATGATGTTGAGGCTGCTTCCCCCATCCATGAGTACCTTGGTGAGGCGGGTGTTGAGTACGATCGGGTCGACGACGAGCGGGTAGACCCTTGCGTTGGGGACGTGCTCGGGGTGGTCGTCCTGGTCGAAGGTAATCAGCGTGTGGGACCAGTCGAGGTATCGAGGAGCCTGGGCTCGAACGGAGAAGACCTCTCGATGCTCCTTCTTACGCTGACGCGTACTGAGTCGAGTCAAGGGTCCCCCATAGATCATGTAGCAGCCGTGGACCTCGGGGAAGCCCTCGTTCTTGTCGTCGTCCCCGTCGTGCGGACCCCCCTTCTTGTCGTCTTTCTTGAAGCCAAGAGAGTTGAAGTGTCTTTTGAGCATGCGACAGTCCTCAAGACTGTGGTTGGTCGGTCCTGTGTGATAGGGGCAGGGCTCTTTCAGCATCTTGTCGAAGACGCCCCCGTCGAGAAGGGGCCCTCGAGGCTTCTTCTTGTCTACTGCAGCGACAAGATCGTTGGGCTCGACGTCAGGCTCGACGTTGCGTCGACCCGACTGGTTCTTCTTTTTCTTCTTCTTGCTATTGTTGTCGTTGTTGCTTCTCTTGGGCCCGTTGTTCGAGCCCCCGGGTTCGTCTGCCTTGGCCTTCCCCTTGTCTGGGGGTGCGTAGAAGAACGCGCCAACGACTTCCTCGCTGGCTGCGTAGTTGGCGACGATGTCCATGAGCTCGTTGGCGGTCTTGGGGGTGTTTCGTCCCAGCTCCCGTACCAACTCCTTGCATGTTGTTCTGGCGATGAACACCGTGATGACGTCGTGGTCGGAGATGTGGGTTAGCGCGGTACGCTGCCTCGAAAACCGACGGGTGAAGGCGCGGAGGGTCTCCCCTGGCCTATGCTTGCAGCTGCGGAGATCCCAGGAGTTCCCTGGCCGCTCGTAGGTGCCTTTGAAGTTCCCTCGAAGATTCTGACCAGGTCGGGCCAATCTTGGATCAAGTCCGGGGGGAGCTCCTCGAGCCATCTTCGAGCGGTGTCGGAGAGGAAGAGCGGGAGTTGCCGAATGATGACGTGGTCGTTGTCGGCTCCTCCTAGCTGACATGCCAGTCTGAAATCAGCAAGCCAGAGCTCCGGTTTGGTTTCGCCGTTGTACTTGACTAGGCTGGTGGGTGGACGGAAGCGGACGGGCAAGGCGGTTCGCCGGATGGTTCTGCCGAAGACTCGTGGCCCGGTGGCTCCGGAGATCGACGTTGATCTTCGTCACTGTCATAGCGCCCACCTCGGTGAGCGTTGTAACCCCGAGCCTCAGCGTCGCCGTGCCAACGTCGATTGTTCTCCCGCGGTGGTCGATCGTCGACGATGCGGTCTTGAACTGACCGCCGCTTTACTCCGCCTTGGGGCGCTTTGTCTTGGTGGACGGATACCTCTCGATTTTGTCGAGGGGGTACGTCCTGATGCTCGGAGGCAGCTCCTCTGCGCCTCGAGGCCGAGCTCTCCGCCTGCTGCACGGCCGCGGTTTGGAGAAGCCCCTGAATTTCGTTCCTGATGCGTCGCGCTTGGGGTGTTGATGGCGATGGCATGTCATGAAGCAGCATTGCGGCCGCTACGACATTTTGGCTGGCACTGTTGTAGAGGCGGGGCTCGTTTGCCCCCTCCTCGACGATCTATCGATGGACTTCCCGGGCCTGCTCGCGAGCTCCTCCACCCTGTGGGCGCCCGTGATCTCGCTCGAGGGCGCGCTCGAGCTGCTGAAGTCGTAGGCGTTCTTCCTCGAGCTTGGCGAGCAGCCCTCGGACCTGCGTGATCTGGACGTCCTGAGGTGGATCGGCTTTGTCAGGACTCGGGGGTCGGCGTCCTGTGCTGGTGTAGCGTTGCCCCCTCCTCCTTCATCCGTGGCCATGACGTCGTTGGCGTCGTACTGGGAGTCAACCTGGCCGTTGAGGTGGAAACATTCCCGGGTGGGATCGTAATCCTCATCGGGGGAGTCCGAGTCGGGGTAGGCGTGGTAGAAGTTGGGGAAAGATCCCCTGCGCTCCTCCTCCAGCCGACGCCGTAACGTGCCCCATGTGTGACAACCCGGGATCGGGGCTCGTCGTGGCTCCGGGCGCTCGTCCGGCGGAGAGGTGGTGACGAGGTTGATCGTCGCACGTAGCAGGCTCTCTGGAGACCCGCAACGTGTCTGCATCTGCGAGCCTACAAAAGCAGAACAAAGTCTGGCGCTGTTGTAGAGCCCGTGTGGAAACAGGTTGTGCGGCGGCGGCACGGCCGAGTGTGTCGGAGAGGCCACGGGGACCCTCTGAGACGACGATATGGCAAAGCCAAAGTCGGGCTCAGAGAGGTACCCGCCCCCGACCCGTAAGCATGGGTCAAACAGGCCCCCGAAGGGAGGAACTGTGTCACCAGCTGAGGCCGGGGGGACGGCGTCCGGCGTCTCGGGATCCGCGTGGCGAAGTGTGCGTCGGCGTCGATAGCGCCCCCTCCTGGTCGCAGGCAAGAGGCGCGAGTGGTGGGACCGTCGCCTGGTCCTCCTTGGCCCCGGCGTACTGGAGCTGCTACTGTCCATGCCACTACTAGTGAGCAGAACCATGTCGTGGCCGTGGCCGAGGACATGAACTCTAAACTCCCGAACCAGATGGTGGTGGCGAGTGAAAGTGATGGGATCGTGGAATCCATCTGAGAGAGTAGTTCGGAGTTGATCGACACGCAAACCCCCTACCTGGCGCGCCAATTGTCGGTGTTATGACCCAGAGGGTCAAGACCACCGGCTAGTAAATTTGTATATTGCGTGCTCCCTCTCCTAGATGTGATGCAAGAAGAACACAAGATTTATCCTGGTTCGGGCACAGAAGGCCCTACGTCCAGCGGGGTAGGATGGATTGTATTATCTTGCACCGAAGTGCTCGTACAGGGGGGTACAAGCTGTTTTACACGGGGGTGCTCAGGATGAGCTAAGGCCTAAGGCTAGCAGGGCTATCCTAGGTGGTTGGTTGATCGCTTGAGAGGTCGATCAAGCAGTCGGATGTGTAGTGTGCGAGAGTCAGAGCTGATGTCTGAATGCGAATACCCGTGTGTGTGTTCGTGTGGAATCGCCCCGTCTTCTATCCCAGCGTCCCCTTTTATAGACCAAGGGGAGGCCTGAGAGTATAAAGTTCTAAACTGTTGCAGCATGGGAGGCATGTCCGTGGCGCCATGCCGACGAAGGGACGTCGATCACTGTGGCGGCATGGCGTTCCGGTCCTTCCGGTGCTCCGGGGCATGGTGATGGTGGACTGGACGTTGCTGAAGCAGGACGGGGCGGACGGGACGGGTCCCATACCGAAGTGGTTGGAGACAGGGGTCGAGCCCCCTGGTCGAGGGGGGGGGGGGTCGAGACCAGCTCGGCCTTGTCGTATCCCTAAAGACACAATCGAGGGCTTGTCCTGTTCATGGCTCGAGGGGTGCCTCTGGAGTCCGTATTCGCGACGTGGCTACAGCGGCAGCACAGTTGACGGAGATTCATGGCATGGGCTGTGAGTTGATGGATTCGACTGCGGTCGAGGGCGCCCATGGCGTTAGGCGGGGGTAGGTAGGCGCATCAGATCCCCTTTAACCCATACCGGGATCAGGTGAGCTGATCGAGCTTCCCGCCTGGGGGTCGTTCGTTCGACCCCGGTCCGTCATTCGGGGTCGAGGTGGAGGCGGAGGGGTCGTTCGTTCGACCCTCGGTCCGTCATGTCTTTCCCGAAATGGGCCGGCCCACGATTGGTTGCTGTTGCCGATGCGGGGGACCTTCGTGTGATGGGCCCTTCTTTGTGGACTGGAGCAACTGATCGGGTCCTGTCTTAAAAATGGTTGCTATGTTTAGCGTCAGTTTATCGAAGGGTTTAGGGTACCCCTTACCTTTATACCCGACAAATGTGTTACATGACTATATTCTTGACATTAAAATCATTATATTACAAATGATTTGAAGATATGTAGTGTGTATACAGCATCTTCGCGTAGAGTCCGATAAATATTTAAAATACCTAGGAATGGTAACAAATATAGCGCTACTGAAATATTTATACAATATAAATGTAATAGAAAATATATTGTATTAGTGAAATGTTTTATTACCTCGTCTATATCGTTAAAACCTTATTAAATACAATGTTCTTCCTGAAAGTTTCATGCATCGTTGGATCGTTGGGGTCTTCTTATCCATAACTTTTTATTTGATGCATTTTTATTTTTATTTTCCTTGGCATTCTTTTCATCATTTTTCTTTCTCAAAATTATTTGATACTTTTCTATTTTATATTCACTAAAAAATATGCTAATTTTTTTTTGCAAAAGAATAGAGAATTAAACTTATTCTATAAACATTAAAACTGCTCGCTGAAAAAAAGAAAAAGAAAAACGAAAACCGTTGCTATTTAGACATGCCCGAAGCCCTGCTTGCCACTCGCGCGGGTCCATAGGGCGCAGCCCAGCTGCACGCACCGCGGCCAACCGCGGCCTGCTCACTCGCGCTGGCCCAGCGAGCGCAGCCCAGCTGCACGCAATGTGGCCCACCGCGTGCGCACGGCCCAGCTAGCTCCCAATGCTAGCAGCCCAGATGCAGCGCCGGCCCACGCGAGTACCAGGCTCCAACCGCGCTCCCAGGCCGCAACGTGGGCCTGGGCTGGGAAAGCTCTTTCACCTCCGCCTGGGCTACTTCCTTTCCCGGCTGGCCCAGCTGCCCGCAAGCTATTCTGGCCGTTCATCTTGCTAGCAGGAGATCGAACGGTCACGCTCATTTTTTGCTGGATCAAAACGGCCGTTCCGACAACCCTAGCTTCAATTTCTTTCCTTCCCCTTTCTCTTCACTCACCGCGGCGGCTGAGCAGGAGGCTCACGGCGGCGGCCACTGCCTTGCCGGCCGACAAGCCACAGCCCCGCTCCTTTCGCTTTCTTTCTTTCTTCTCCAACGCAATCGTAGCCACCGCACAGCCGAGATGCCATTGCCGGAGACGATGCACGCAAGGGAAACCAGGTGGCGCCGCTCGAAGCTCCTCGCCGGCGCACGCGTGCTGCAGCACGCGGTACCGTCGAGTAGCCTCTAGTCCGGTGCCCTTTAGCCGGGTGCAGTGCACGACGACAACGACACGGTCCACCTTCCCCGGCCTCGGCAACCACCACTGCCTCCTCTACCTGCGCGTCCCCTACCGCAGCAACGCCACCTTGGCGCCGCAGCAGCGGACCGTGTCCCGGCTCCGCGTCCGGTTCCATGGCCTGCCCAGCGACGACGCCCTACTCGCCGCCTTCCGCGCGTCACTCCGCTGCTTCCTCCTCGCGTGCCAACAGTCACACCACCGCCACCAACACAGCGATGACGTCGTGGGCGCCATAGATGACTTCCCCGTGCTCCTCCTCGGCCGGGAGCAGGCGCGGTGCGCCGCGTCGTGCGCCGTGGTCGGGAACAGGAGCATCCTCCTCAGCTCCCGCCGTGGCACGCGGATCGACGCGCACGACCTCATCATCTGCCTCAACAACGCCCGCGTCGCGGGACTCGCGCATGACGTCGGTGCCACGACCGCGGTCTCCTTCGTCAACTCCAACATCCTCCACCAGTGCGCCGTCCGCTCCGCCGTCAACACCCCGGGCTACGGCTGCCATCCCTACGGCCGCGCCGTCCCGCTCGGCATGTACGTCTGCCAGCCCGCGCACCTCCTCGACGCGCTCATCTGCAACGCCACGGTCACGCCTGAGTCCCCGTCCCCGCTCATCTGAGGATTGAGGCCCTGCGAGGCCGTGGAGAGAAGATGCGAGAAGGCCACGAGATTTTTCTTTTATATGCTATAAGTGGGGATTGCGTGGGGATTTCACAGGGGTGGCTTGAAGGAGGAGCGGCGTGCGGGGAGCCGGGAGGATGGGTGATTGGCTGTGATTGCGTTGTTTCTATAGGAAAAAAATGTTTCCTTTTTTCTTTCTTTGATTGATGCGAGACGAAATTGTTTTCTTTTCTCCCAAAGGGTCGCACGAGGGGGACGCGCGGGCCGAAACCAAAAGGTCGTACGAAGTGGCGTCTCCTCTTTTGCTCTTTTTAGGTGTAAGGAGATGATGGGTTTGGGTGGAAGAGCTCGACCTGGAATATGATATACCCCTCGTATGTGGGTTGGCTTGCTCCCTCCAAAATGAGCGGACCACGCCGACCCAGATGGACTCCGTTCCTCTCCGTCTCGTACGCGTCTACCTCCGCCTCGGCGCGACATGTCCCCGTCCGCAGCGTGGCTCGCGCCAGCCCCGAGCCCCCGACCAGCCTCGGCGGAGCACGCACGGCCTCGCCCTGTCCCCGGCGGCAAACGCGGCGGCCGGGCCCCCAGCGGCGCTCGCGCCAGCCCCATCCATCCTCGGCGGACCACGCGTGTCCCCACCCCGTCCACGGCGGCGAAGGCGGCTCTCCGTCCCCGGCGGCGCTCGCGACGGCCCCGCCCCATCCCCAGCAGCGCTCGCGACGGCCCCGCCCCGTCCCGTCCCTGGCGACGCTCGCGCGGCCCCGCCCTGTAGCCGACGGCGCTCGCGCGGCAGCCCCGCCCGGTCCCAGGCGGCGAACGCGGCGGCCCCGCCCCGTCCGAGCGGCGTCCTCGACCGCCCCTAGCGGCGCTCCCTGCGCCGAACGTGATGGCTCTGGGACGAGCGACGGCGGGCTCGGGACGAGCTCTGCCCTCCATGGGGCGATGATGCTTCGCTCTGCTTGGATTGAGGAGATAACGTGGGAAAATAGTTAAGGAGGCTGACAAACTGGTCCTACCAATAACGGTGTCAAAGAACCATCCATTCCATTCTTTCCTATCCTTCAAACCAAATAAAAAACTGGGTTCAACCCACCCATTCATCTCAACCCAGAAAATTGGGTTGAACTTAACCCAACCCGCACCATCCCCAAACCAAACGCATAGTGCTCCTTTTATCTCTCTAAATAAATCATTTTAAAAAAAATTTAAGTCAAATATTTTTATAAAGTAAACCAAATTTATTATTAATTAAAAAGAACAAAGACTTATGACATTAAATTAGTGTGAGAAGATACATCATAATATAATATTTATTTTTTCATAGGCGACGGCAATTACGTCTCAGCAAGCGGTGGCAAGCAACATGTGGCAGATAGGTCGCGACGAGGGCGATGATCGAGCAGCAAGACGGCCGGCGGCGTATGCCTATGGAGGGCAACGGGTCGGGTTCGGATCGGGTGGAGTCTCCGTGCACCCGAACCCGAAACCCGAAGTCAAAACCCGAATCCGAAACCGATTCGGGTGGAAATTCATCACCAAAACCAAACCCGCGGATACCCGAAACCCGAATGGATACCCGAAACTCGAATGAATACCCGAAACCCGCGGATATATATACACATATTCACATGTATATATACACATATTCACATGTATATACACATATTTCGGATATCCATTGGATATCCACGGGTGAAAAACCGAACCCGATAGGTTTCGGGTACCCGAACCCGAAAACCGTGGGTGAAAAATCATCCTCAAACTCGAACCCGCGGGACCCGAAACCCGCAGATACCCGCCCCGAACCCGACCCGCTGCCATCCTTTGGTATGTCGGGTACGTGTAGTGCCGATGCTGTTTGCACGTGGCGTGCACGCGTTGGCCTGGGTAGGCGGCGACGGTGGCCGGAGTGACGAGCACTAGCACATGATCGTTGAGCAATGGCAAGTAGGCGAGCCGCAAGCCGCGCGCAGCAGCAGGAGCACGCAAAGCAAGCGGCCTAGGCTATGCGATGCAAAGGCGACTAGCGGATACATACGCGTGGCACAACATGACGTGGCGCGCCGCGAAAAAACTGGAAAAAAAATTACATGCACGACTCAAACCGATGACCGTTTGATTAGATTATTAATCCACATGTTAACCATCTAGTTAGGGTCTCATGTTAAACCTGATGCACTCGGTGTTCATCTAATTTATTTTCCATCGAAACCCCCACAAACAAGGCAGTAAGCGTGGGCCACAAGGGATGTGCCGAGCGAGGTCGATCGAGGATGTGCCGATCTGGGCATGTGGCGCAGCCGGCCCTGCCCCACGTGCGCTTCCAAAGAGACAGCACTAACGACGCCGCGACGGCGAGCGCGCCGATGACCACAGCAAGGCCGGTGACCGCGAAGTCGACCGTGCCGGCGACAGTCAGCGGCGTGAACTTCCTGGCATCCATAAATGTCTAACAAGCAGGGAAACTACAACTGAGCAGAACTCCATGAATCCATTCTCAGGCTCAGACGTGCAAAAGCCGGATGCGATGCGACGAACGTGTTCAACAGCCAAAGTCACACACGGAAGAAGATGTAAAGATCAGCAGAGATGCAGATTGGTGTGCATCATCCCGGCTCGAGGGTGCGACGGCGGGCCGGCAGCTAGTTGCGACCACCGCCGCCATGGACGGATCGAGCTCCTTTACGGCTTTAGCCCAAGCATCGCATCAGTGCTTGTAGTCTATGCCGTCCTCAAAGAAGCAAAAACATACCGTACCATCCGAAGCCATCCGCACGATGCATTCATTGCGCCATCTGCCAACCAACGATTTCACGCAAGGGCTGGTTTCCTCTCTGATCCACGTAGGCGCCACGGTGTTCTGCTTAACTACAAACCGCGTCCACACCACCAA